>JABFOV010004230.1:0-14360 GCA_022817685.1 Aradophagus sp. ZL-2020 | reverse complement strand
GGTTCTTCGTTGCCAATTTGAGAATGGGGGTTTTTCATTGCCAGTTTGAGAATGGGGGGTTTTCATTGCCAGTTTGAGAATGGGTGTTCTTCATTGCCAGTTTGAGAATGGGGGTTTTTCTTCCCAGCCATCGATATTATCTTTCAAATTTCTCCCTGACCATAACTTAAATTCCCTGACTTTTTTAGGTTTTCCAGTTTTTCCAGATTGTGGCCACCCTGTTTTTAATTTCTTTTTTTCTTAAATTACGGAAAATTTAATTAGACATAAAGCACGAGAATAAAACTGTGGAGTAAAAGATAGGACGACCGAAAGGAAACATTAGCAATTAAAACTGTTTAACTATTTCGCCCGACATTAACTATTTCCTTTATATAGTTAACAAACTACAATAAAGAAGGCAGAAGCATCTGGCGGACGTGAAATCGTTAAAGAAAATTTACAATTCAACTTTCGAAAATTGTTTGCAATGCTTAAAACCATCCTCGACGCATTTTACATACGAAAGGTTGATCTGATAACATTTTTACCGGCGCCTCAAAATTTCTCGACGCGTCCTCCGAAAATTAATGGACTTCGTGTAGTTAAATTCGACGTATAAATTCAAAGTTAAATTTAATTTAACTTGAAATGTTAAATTTCTTAGTCATATAACTTCTAAATTGATGTCCCAATTCTCACAATTTAGCATTGTGTTTAATTAGAATGGTAATAAATCAAAATAAATGCATCGGACCGAAATGTTCCGTACCATTCCAATTAAACTTTTACGCCTGCAATTATTGATAAATTTGATTGACATTAATATTAACTATATCGCAATTTAAACTCGATACTTAGGAGTAAATTTGTTATAATAAAATAGAAGCGGTTGTTCAAATCGAATGTAAATTAATACATCATTTATAATTAAATGTCACATCAAACGGTACGTGGCAGTTGTGTAATCTATTCATTCTTTTCCTCCGAAAGTTCGTCGTTATCGTGTCAAATATTTTGATGCGTTAATTGATTCAAGTTGATCAAAATTCCCATCGGATTTCGACAAAAGAGAACTATTCAATTAACATGAAATTCGATGCGAACGTATGACATTTTTGAATGTTATAAATTATAACCTGGCTAACATTCGTTTCTGTCCCGAAATCCAATATCCGTGCCGGAGAAAAAAGGAAAAAAAAGGAGCTTTTTCTTTCGTTGGACGGTTATATTATCTACGACCTATTACAATCTAATGAAACCATCACATCGGATCACTTTAAGCAACGGCTCATTAATTTGAGGGACGAATTGGAACGTCGGAAACTATATCTGAAGAAAAAAGGAACTAGATGAGGCGTTCTACTTTACGATAGTAAACTTAAATTCATGAACGTTATAATAGAAATCATAAGTTATATGCAAATTGAAACGATTGTTCTGAGTGAAGAAAATATATTAATACGGAAAAGTAAAATGCGTTAAAATAATTTCACAAAAAAAAGGAATATGAAATATTTGTATGTAAAAATAATATTTTTTAAGTGTTTAATATATTATTTAGTTATTAATACACTTTATAAATATCGAAAAAAGATTGAACATGTTAAAATATAGTTAAAAAACGAATCGTTTTACTATATTGTGAATTATTTTAAATCCCATTGAAATGACTCTTACATTCAAATCTCAAAAATTTATTGTTTTTTTTTCTATTTGTATTTTTATATTTCCATTTCTTTTTATTGCCAACTTATAAGTTTGTGTTTTAATTAATATTAAATTTAGTTTAAATTTAAATAAAATTGTATTTTGTTTTTAATAATTATAATTTCATGAAACAAATTGACAAATTATAAAATTTTTTATTTTACTTTCAGGCAATCTCATCTTTCAAGTCAACATTTTTCCTTTCTCGATTTCAAAATTTACAATCTCATTCCTCCAAAACTTTCGAACCAAAAAAGTCGATATTGTTACTTCTAAAATTGTAGTTAAGTTCTTTTAAATCATCATCAATTTTGCAAACGTTTCACTATCGATGCCTTGATTTCCACTGGTACGTAAAGCCCCTCACAACGAAACACATTTCCAAGGATTTGATTTACATTCCTTCATCTGAGTTTGTCAAGCAATAAAACTTTGAATTCGGTCAGTACCCATCCGTCTATAAATATTTATTAATATCTGCACTACTGCTGCACTTCCGCAAACATCGTTTTGGTGATCAGTATTTTATTAGTTCCGATTTTCATAAGTGATGATTCTTAGAATAAATATAGTTTCACCGAAAAGATCAATAGACTCTCGAAATGCCCCTCTTTTATTATCGAAATCTCCTAATTATGAATGAATTTATCTTATAATATCTCAATCAAATAACATACAATCATTATAATTATCATATGATATACAAATATACATATAATATTTATTACCACTATATACAATTTTATATGGTTCAATAAAAAAAAATAAAAATTATAATTATTATGTATGAATATATGATATTAAAATCATATACTTTTTTAGTTATCTATGATATAAAAATAATCTGAAATGTAAGATCAATATCCAATTGTGACGTCAACTTAAATATGACAGATTTTGTTCTATTTTTTGAGCAACTTTAAAAATTATATTTCAATTAATAGTTTCAATTAATAATATGTAAGTTTATCTATATCGCAAAAGATACCATCGCAATTGTTACGTTTACATTTTTCGATTACTGTCATTTCCATACTTTTCCCCACGTGTTCGATGATTATATAAAATCCTGACGTGACTATATTTTCCGATTTCCTATCGTTCCCGAGCGTTTCGATCTCTTAAAGAAACGAGCTTATTTTTGTACAAACGAAACCGCGAACGCTCGTACGTCCCGGCAGCTGAACGTTAAACTACGAGAAAATAAGTGGTTACTTTTAGCGAGCAAATCATTCGGCGAAGTCGGGAAAGTATGCGAGATAAACGACTGAAATAGTATTTCTTCGGGAAAATTCTTATCGAGAAATATTCAGATTTTCTCATTTGCAAGTTCCTATTTAGAGCACCTCGCGAGGGAATATTATCTCTCACATCCGATTGAATTCGAAATGAGGTTGAACAGACGAGTTTCTATTGGTAACGTAAGCCTCAAAGATAATGTCGATCGAAAAATGATGATGATCATTCGACTATGTTACATCGATTGTTTAATTCTTCTTAGCAGGACATTGGTTTCTGTTTTCCGCCGCACGTCGCACTGAGCTCGCGAATAAAGCACAGTAGAAAATATAAAACAAGTGGAACAATATTTTCCATTTTGATTATTTATAACTTTTTTTTTATTATTACATAATAATAGTAGTAATAATAATAGTAATAAATATTAAATAGACTGAAAAATTACTCGCAAAAGCCATGACTCATTTATTTAAACCTTACCCGCTGAAATAAGGATGTCACGCTTACGTCACAAATAATTAAATACCAAATTATGCCACTAGGTCAATTTTCCATCAAAGGAACCTTTATCTTATTGATAAAAGTGTACTTCGCTTTTGAGATTGAATTATAAAATGTCAATTTTCGTGGCATTCTCATTCCATTACCCAGTTCAAAAGAAAAGTGAAACTCGGTATAAGTGATTATAATATGAATTTATATCAGAATAAGCAGGCGAAATGTCAGCTTTCACGTTCATTCTTTACTTGGAATCGACAATTATTTGTATTCAATGAATCGCGAAAAAAGCTTGTATAAAATTGCAACGATTCCTCTCAAACTCACCTTTCAAACTTGCATTTCAAATGAACTTATCGTACTTGGTTACAATCGGGTATTTTCTTAATTTGATACCCAAATAACTTAAAATGATATCTTGAGAAAAATTCTTTTGGGAAAGGTTTATATTTACTGTTTTAAATAATATATTATTTAATTCATTATATATATATTTTTTCTTTATATATTATTTAATCGTGTATATTATATAAATATATTTTACTGTTAACTGTGTTAAATAAAAAATCATTTCAAACAATAAATTATTATTATTGAAATACGGAATACGTCATGTTTACTATTTCATTTTTTTCTCTTTTTTTTTACTGACTCGGTAACTAAAAGTTTTATTATTTAATTTGCTCAATGCACAATATTGATTAAACGTTTTATTAAATGTTTATTGACGAACGATTATTAAACTAGAATAATAAAAAGCGATTAAAGTGCCGATACTTGGCGTTGGAACAAACAAACACATCAAAACAGTCGCGCACGATGAGAATATTTGGTAAAGAGACAATAATTACGTTTGGCAAATACGCACCGGCATTCCGAGAATAGTTATAACTGAAAATTGGTAAAACGACTGTTTCGTTTAGACAATTAATTCACCTGTGCTGCCGGACATAATTGAACACGATAATTCGCTACATTTTCCATACTTGTTATATTACATATTTGAATTAGTCAGTTGTAATCAATATAAAGTTTAGTAACTGACAGTTGTACACATTAACTTCGTATAAATTTACGTTTATCAATTTATATTGTGTACAATTCTATACAAATTAAGTTATGAATAAAATAAATGAATAAAAAATAATAATAGCTATGTTACTTTTTGTACTTTGAAATTTTTACGAATTTTTTATCACAGAATATTCCATTTTTGGTCTTATTATTATTATTATTATTATTATTATTATTATTATTATTATTATTATTATTATTATTAATTATATTATTATTGTTTTTATTTTGTAAATTACTATTACCCAATTAAATTAATCATAACTTTGTTAACTTAAAACTTTTTTATCGACCAATATGAAAGATTATACGTTATCATTTACTAGTAATAATTTTAAATGCTCCATAGTTATAAAATTTCTATTTGTTTGAGCATTATATTTTAAGTTTCATAAATTCGCATTTTATGAATAATTCACAAATAAAAGATTTATTCTTATAACTGGACTTTAAAAAATAATAATTAAGTCAATATAAATGAAACTGTAATATAAATGGCTTAAAATTTGTTCCTATAAAACATTTTAATAAGTGCTTTTCCCACGATTTAAATACTGAAAGTTCATATAAAATTTCACTCGGTCGTAAAATAAAATATGATTTATGTACTTTATCACAATGAATTTGAATTCTACTCAGTTATACTTTTAAGTCACGTAACGTTTCACGTAAAAAAAAGTTTATAAAATGCGATGAATGTTTTCTCAACTGTTTTTTCCAAACTCAAATATTAATTTAAAACTAGGATGTCTTATATCTGAGATCCGTTTTTTTTTTGTATTTTTTAAACAAATTTTTGCATGATCAAAAACGTTGTACTTTGAAATGATGAATTCAAAGTAAAAACTCTTCAAATGAAATGTTATATAAATTACTAAAACGATATTCCAAAACGAAATCATATTTTTTTTTTTTAGTGTAAGACTTTTCCATTTTATAATACATAGATGGATGGGATAAAAACTGTCCACTCCTAAATTAGCAAAAAAGAACTTCCATTTTCAAATAATAAAAAAAGTTCATTCCAAAAATTGTAATGAAGAACCTGCTTTATTAACTGGCGATAAAAGAATACTCCTTATTGAATTTGTAGTAAAGAAACCTCCATTCCCAAATTGGCAATGAAGAACCCTTATTTTCATACTATCAGTAAAGAATTTCTAATCCGAAAGGAAAAATGATTCTGAAATTAAGAACCAGAATTTGGTGATATCAATAGGAATGAAATGCCAATTGAGAATGGAGGTTCTTCAGCGCCAGTTTAAGAATGGGTGTTCTTCATTGACAGTTTGAGAATAAAAGCTTTTCATTGCCAACTTGATTGCTCATGGGGAATCGGAGTCATTTAATACTAGTTTAAAAATTAAGATTTTTCAACGCAAGTTGGAAATTCACGTATTTCGGTATAAATCTGACAATGGGGATGTTTCAATGCTAGTTAGTCATGGGGGTTGTTTGCTACTACTTTCAAAAATGAACAAGTTTTGTACGTATTCGTTATATACCATATACGAGTTAGAACTGAAAAAAATTATTGTACAATTTGTGTTTGAAATTGCAAAAAAAAGCTAATCAAACCCTACACAAAATGACAAAAGGTTGATAAAATAGTCAATAAAAATCAATATTGACGTATTTCTACATGTGCAGGAAGTTTGCAACGTTTATTTGCAACGAATTCCGAATTCGGTAAATTTTCAATAAAAAATTTCACTTCCAAACGAAGAATGTGAACGAAAAAATTAATTGTTTCATTTTATATCGGGCTGATATAAATTTAAGTTCTAATTTTGCTTGTCGATAAACGAAATGGTATTTTATCAAAAATTCGTTGCAAGTAAACGTTGGAAACTTGTTGCACATATTTCTACTAAAATAAAGAAATCTAAGAAAGAAAACAAAAGATTTTCATGAAAATTGGTCTAAGTTCAAAGCCCGTACATCATGTACCTATGGAACTTGCTGTACATTTTCAAAACTTGTTTTCCAGTTGGAAAAATCGGAGTTCTTTAATGCCAATTTGAAGACACGACCCCTTCACTGCCAACTCTACAATGATAATTTTTCGCTCTCAGTTCTTGATTGCAAAATTGGCACCAGATGTTTTGCACCGCTACTTTGAGATGAGATATTTTTGATCGGCAATCCGGAGATAGCGGGTTCTTCCTTGCTTTGTCACCGCAAAGCAGTGGCGTGGGAAAATCGGGTCAACGCGAATGGCATTTCCTCGTCTCGGGACTTTGAGACCACGTGCGCGCACAACTCAACTCGGCGCAGTGGTGCGGGCTCGGTGACAGTGGGGCTACGTTCTACTCGACGGTTAAACCGTTTACGCCGGTAATTGGCGTTTCGTGTAAAGAGGGCGAGCTAACGAGGCAACGACAAACGCGGGCAACTTACTTGGGCTTTGTGCTCGGGCGTGGAGGGTGGATTCGGGGTGTTCGGCAGGGAACCCCCGGAGGGGGTGCAGTGCCGCAGCCGCGCCAGGGCCGTGCGAAGGCCCTCCGTCACGAGGCCCTTGCGCTTATCTGCCGTGGGACAGCGCGAGGCCTTGCCTCTTTTTCCGTCGATTTTCGTTGCGGATTCCAGCCCCGGCCGAGACCCTCGATGACCGCTCGCCTTTCTTGTCTCGCTGGCGCGCGGTTAAGTCCACCATAGCAACGCTCACGACGCTGCCTCGTGCCACCGGACCGTCACTCCGGCAGATCGGCCACGGCTATTCCGCTCCGGACCAGCGCGCGACCACGAGTCCAAAGTTCAGCAGTTCGAGCGCAACGTTGCCTCACTCCGCATCTGCGAATCACACAAATCACAGTGCTCATTCTTTCGTGTCTTCAGAGTACGAAGGAAAAGACATTTTAACAGTCTTCAAAAACAATATATAAATATATCGATCAACTATCACGGTAAAATGCTTGCCCTTGATCTTCCAAGGTCAAATTTAGGCGGCATGGGTCAAACTTAAACGATAATCAATCAGGTTTTTCTTATTTCTAATAAATTCCGTTCACTTTCTTCCGACAATAAAATGGTCTTTTCTAAGTATTCGAATTATTATGAATAGATGTATTCTATCTATATAAACACGCAGCATTAAAAGATTATATCGCCACAATAACTGGATTTATTCTTGCCCGAATCCCCAATGGAAAATTCAGTTATTTTAAAGATATTCCGTCTACCGTGAGCCGACCGTTTTAAGAGTGTATAAAAAATGTTTACGGTGTTTTTAAATATGTAGAAAGCTTTCGACTCTTTTTCTTTAAGTATAAACATTAAATGCCATTTGCTTCACAATGGACATCGTTGCTAAGAGGGTTGACTGCATATTGTTTTAATAAAAAATTATAAAATTTGAAATTCGAAATGACTTGTCTGTGAAAATTACATTGTTACATAGCAAACGTCTTGGAGAACATTATTTCCGACTACAAGGAAGAAATTTTTCATCCAAAGATGACGTCAAAGTCAACTTTGTAAACACGCTTCAAAGTTCTCGACTATTTACATTTTTAATGAGTACAATGAAATACTGAAGCAAGATTATTCATTGAAATCATAGTTCCGTGTTTCATTTTTCAAAATCGTAATTAGCTAATGTGTTTTACAATTAATTTGATATAGACTCTATTAGACTCAATTAAACAAAAACCGTTACAATGAATAAAAATAAACGTATATGTGATTTTAAATTTTGGCACGCGAATTATTTAAACTTATGGCACAAAACAACAAATAAAACTGTCAGATCTACCAAATACCAGATAAAAAACTGCTTTGCAATAAAAAAAAGCAAACTTTTATCGAATCAATGTTTTCCTCGAATCGGGAATATTCGTCTTCGCTTAATCGGTTATTTTTAAGACTGGAAGCTATCATTTGTTTGGGTTTATTTACGTGCACGGGATTTCTTCTCTCATCGAACTTCGCGTCGACGAACCCATTAATGACAACATTCTTATGTTAATCCCCCACTGACGCGGAATTTCGAGTTATTTACCTCGCAGTTCCGATCATCTCGTTCATTTACGACCCGGAAACTCTTTCTCCCCGTCCCCCCTGGAGCTAAATTATTGAACGCTCGGAATAAATCATTTCGGCCTCTTCGATTGATTAATACTTGATACTCGACAAAACGAGCAGTTAAAGTGGCCGAAATTATTTATCTTGAATTTTCGACGACGTTGATCGCAAAGATTTTAACGATTATTTGTTATTTTTTTTTTTATTTTTTTGTTCAATATTTTTACTGTAATTATTTTAATCGGCCCTTCACAAAAGAAACAAAAATACTTGTTGACATTTTCATTTCCTTTGAAAAATTTATTTTAAACATTAAAATAAGATCAGTAAACTTAAAAAACTTAAATTTATGTTGAATTTAAACTAACAAAACATTCAGTCGATCGAACAAATTCCTGCAACCGTGTTAATTCAACAAAATTTTTCCATTTAATTACATTTTTGTTAAACAATCAATACAAACATTTTATTTTAATCACGATATTTCTTTCTCATAACTCTTATTTTATGTGGAACTTAATTATCAAAGATTTACTTAATATCAATCAAAGAAGTATCTCAAACACATTTCAGATTGTCTTAGACTCTTCTCTCGTTTTAGTTTTATTTACATCTAATTACAGATAGATAATTAGAACTTTTAGAGCTTTTTTTGAAAATAATTGAGAGTAACTTACTTGTTAATTAAGTAAATGTTGAATGTGCTTAGATTGCTTTTGCATTGAATTTCGTTCAATCAATAAAAAAAAACCTATTTTTTTTGTAATTAAAACATAATTATTTCGACTGATTGAATACGTAAAAAATTTAACTACCGGTTTGTTTGTCACCATTAAAAATTTAATCTCATATTAAACACAATTTGGATTGGAAATGTTTCGTTTAACGATAATTTATTATGTAAATTGACATCAATTTTTATTAAATTTGAGACCAATCGAACATACGTGTAAATTGTCACTCGTTTAATGAAATTCAACGGACTGCGTGTGCTGAATACAACGAAATTACGTGTCGGAATAATTAGTGAAAAATTTAATTAACTAAAATCATCAAAAAACAAAGCATTACTTTAATTCTTTTGGTGTACGATGAGAAAGTAATATTTGAAAATCACCAACTACTGACTCATCTTAAATACATTGTAAAAAAAAAATTATCAGTTTACATCAAGTTAACACATTGAATTTGGTAAAAAATAATTAACTGTTTGTTAAGTTTCCGAATTACACTTCTCTCTTCTGTATTGTAATCCCATTTCCATTCGATATTTTACCGTTTGTTTATTGAAAATACATTTATTACGTGGAACCTTTGAACCGTTAAATGAGTTTTGCAACTGTAATTAAATATACTAGCAGTTATTTCTTTGTGTAAACCAATACATAATTTCAGATCATTTTTAATAATAATATTGATCTAATCAAGAACTAATTTGCAAATACAAAAGACAAAATCTGGACATAATTAGCAGTTTATTACTATTCATTTTTGTTCTTTATACAAACAACTGTTTTGAACTTGCTTTTAAAACGAAATTCTGAAACATTACTTTATTCTTACTTTACAATTAATCTTTATAATTAAAATTACTTTATAATTAATTAAAATATACAAAACACTTGAATATTTTCATTTAAAGAGATGTAGAATAATATAATTTTTTTATATAATATGTAAAACTATTAAATCCGAAAGAAAAAATAATCATAATTTAAAATTTTCTTTGAATAATACAGAAAGACATAAAATAATAGTAATTGTAGCAAAATCACAATTTTTTTGTTTTTCTAGATTACATTAGTAATTATGAAACAAAATGTATAATAATTATGTCGACTCCAATCAGTTCTGTTATTATTATGACAATGGAATCCTTTTTATTTATCAATTAAAACTTTGTGTATTGAAAAAAATATAAATTATCACAATAATAAGTAAATAATAAATGGGTCAAAGTTTAAATACATAAACTGAAATTTTGTTCGATTCCCGATACGCTGAAATTGTTCTCTTTCCACTTTTTTTCTAGAATTAGCGTTATTTTATTTAGATAAAAATCGTTTGAAGATAAGATTTTCGATCGACTCACACCGATAAACTTTTTATTCCGGTAATAGTTTAAACAATATCTTGTAAAAATCTAGTCACGCGCAAACGCGCTATCGATTCAAAGTATGCACATGACAAAAACAAAGACATCATCATTTTTATCTTCAATCATAAAAATAAGCTACTTTTATTATAAGCATAAAAGCGCAACGTGCATGAATGCATCAGTTATATGTTATATCCCTCGTGTTACCTCGTACGAATATCATGTACTCTAACGCAGCTAATAAATCGTTTAACAAGCATCGACCGGGTCATTAATTTCAAAAAATTTCATTACCGCGTTACGCGCGCAGTTACAATCGGAGGATGTTATTATCCGTCGGTGTTCTTCTCGTATAATCGTAACCATGATTTCGACATGTCTGCTTGAAAGTGCATTGTCTACGATACATTTTGGCAACGTTCCAAAGTCAAACATCAGCTTCAAATGTTCTTTGAACGATGGTTGCAGAATTTTGAAATTCGGTCGGGTTAAAGACGGACGATTGAACGAAATTATTATGTCCGATTTCATTTCTCCGTTTTACCTTATCTCAATTTAATGACAAATCATATATAAAAATATCACCGGACGTTATGTCAGACTATTTATATTTTTGACGTCCGATTTTCTAGTCGTTAGTTGAAATTTCAAATAATATGAATTTGAAAATTTCATATAATGTAAATTTTCAATTAACTATCAAATCAAACGTTAAAAATAAAAATATCTTGAAGAAGTGTTTTTTCTTTTAAATGCCATAAAGATAATAGTTCATACATCTTTTAATACATTAATTTGTGATCTGAAAATATTATACACATTATTTGTCCGAAATAAACAATACAGTGTTTCTAAATTAACAGTATATCTTTCGCCAAAAGAAATATTAACAATACATTTTCATACTACTGATGTATTTAAAATAAATTTAATATTCACTAATATTAAAATTTCATTAAAAAGAAATAGTATTTCATACCGCTTCATAATAATTAGAAAAATAATTTACAAAACTTTGATTCTACCATTTTTAAACATTTCATGGTATTTCCAGCAATGTTTTATAAATGATTTGGTTATATTTAATTCGCGAGGGAAACAGTACAAGTGCGTGACGTTGACCCTGAACGTAAAACGACTTTTTAAATAACGAGCGTGTTTCGCAAACAAGCTTGTCAAGTACCTCTCATTTCTCCGCCGCTTTATACACCAAAGCATTTCGTTCGCATAACAACGTTGCTAAAAAGAATTTTTATACAGATTTAGTACAATAAGACGCTTTAAATCATTACATTCTCTCTTCAATAATATCGAAAACTTGCAAAGAAAAATGTTGATTGGAATTCGTTGGTAGAACTAACGATCGGTGAAATGCGTCACTAAAAAATCGTATTCGTTAACGAAAGCGAACAAAAATTAACGAACATTTGTTTTTCGTTTATATTTATTGCCAGAACTTTTCTTTACCTCGCGTAACTTTCGGTATTCAAAAATACCGGTACCCACAAAACGTATTACATTTTACAGATAGGATCATAATTTCGCTGCTATTCGATTACAATTTCATCTGGGAATTCAATATGAAATGTGAACGTTGATTGTAACTTGGTCGCTTACTTAAAATTGCAATTAATGTTATAATTCCGATCATGGAATATCATCGATTTCGTTTTGTTCAATTAATTTATTAATTGTATTTTGGCGTACCTGTACTAGCGCTGCTTGCAATGGATTAATTTTTCCGATTTCGTCCGTTATACGCGTTTTCGTTGATTTTTTTTTATTTTCCCCTCGGAAAGAAATAACGTATGAAAATTCACACGTTTTAAACTCTACAAACTAAAATAAGTGAATTCAACAATTTCGGATTGCATATATTTAACTTTCATTTGCCATGAAATTTTGGAGTCAACAAATTTATAAATTATTATACTTGAAATTTATATTCAATATTTGCAACTTTTTCGTCATGGAATTTATTTACTTGCTGTAACAATCAACGCATAACAGTTTAATCTGATCGATGCACTGAGTGTATTTTTATCAATTTGGTAACGCTCCGAAATTTCCTGACGTGTCGTGAAGTTTTCAACAGACAACAGATAAGTTTGCATTTAGTAAGAGTTTAAAATATTCGTAACTTTACATTACACTTTTATTACTTATACTCGGTAATTTATTTTAACCCGGATATCATTTTTACATTTATATTAAGAAATATTCAAACTTAAGTGGAAATATAAAAATGGTAAAAGAGTGACAGCACTGTCACACAATTTACGTAATTTTTGACATGTCATTTCTTTCAATGTAATAATGCAACGAATTCAACTATTTATATTTTTTGATTTAAACGAGCATAATTTTTACAATGAAGGAAATTTTAATTAACATCACTTGCCACGTAAAACTGTATATATACAATCATCGATTCCGACAATTATTAAAATTTTTGCATCGTAATAAAGCAATTCATTAAAGGTCATGCTGAATTGTGAATTTCTTCTCGGTCAAGTAAGAAAAATTAAACATGTCGGAAGGATTTCAATTAACAGACAATGCGAAATTTCACGTCGACGTTATAACACGGCTGTATAAATATTGATTGATTTAAAAATTGATTGATCAACAAAGCATGAAATTAACTGAATAAGGTACGTTTACGAGAGGGGGAAAAAACCGTTTTCAGTCGTTGCCTTTCTTATATCGTTGGTGCATGACCTTGTAATGTAGCAGTGACATAAAAAGTCGATCGATAAGGGAGTCGATATTTCGCGTATTATCACGTGTTATTTTATATCTAACGTGCTATCATGTAACTCATAAAATACTGAAATATTGAAATTTCATTTGTAAAATACGTTGTAAAAACAAATACCTTACGTGAAGCAATTTTTCATCTACGACAAGCCAAGTTATATACTTTAATTGGCATAAGTACTTGAAATTTAATTCACCATTTTAATAACACCCCCAAGATAATTCTTCAAGACTTAATTTCTAGACTAGTGTTTTTCAATAAAATTTTTCTCTGTAGACACGGATATATACAAAGGAAATACACCTTTGATTATTTTCAGCAAAATTACTATTTGATTTTCTCTTAAATAATCACACACTAAACTGCTTGACATAATTAGTTTGCCTTCTCCATTAGGGATTCATATCAAAATTGTTTAGCTCATCACTAAATATATTTTTCGACTAAAAAGCCCGAGAATTACATGTTTCCTTATAATAAATTAATAAACTCACTTCAAAGTTCAATTATAGCACCATACACCAAGCCTCACACATCGGAATACTCATCTAATTAAGCAGTTTTGGAAGTAAGGAACTAACTATCGCAGTTTAACTTAATTAACAACAAAAAATGGCCTTTTAAAACTAATAATCAATTATGAAAGCATAATTAGCCGGGGCTCGAATTTGTGTACAAATAACACGCGCGTCAAATACACGCGTATTTTCGGGTCGATAATTCAAACCGACATAATGAGCTGATCGAAAACAAAACGGTCCTTGCGACCGAAACACGAAACATCCTTTTGAGTTTTAAGTCCTCCAGCCGCCAAACGATGCTATCGACTTGCTTTGAAGCCAACCCGATATCATCGTTAAAGTGCGTTAAATATCCATTAAGGTGATTCCTCCGTTCTGGTGCTACGGAGTTAGTGTCTTTTCAAATTACAATTTCTAAATATAAAATTAAAACTTTTAAATATAACCCAGCAAATGT
>JABFOV010004228.1:0-14361 GCA_022817685.1 Aradophagus sp. ZL-2020 | reverse complement strand
AACGTATACCGCGCATAGCAGCTGTTGTTCGTGATAGCACGGAGGTAAAGCTTAACGGGTTTCAAAGCTAGCGAGCTACGCTTGTAATCTCTTAAAAGTGCGTTTATAAGCCCCCATGCGTAGCATATGGCGTTCACTAATTTTTCTTACGGCTAAATTTTTGTAATTACCGGTGCAAAAAAACGACATCGTCGCTAGGTTGATAGTTTTGTATCAGTTTGAAGGTAGCGAACGATTTGAAACGCAAACTCAAAGTACACTTGAGTAATTTTTGCAAGATTTGAATGAAATTTAATTGAATGACGTTCAATTTATTGATTTTATCTTCAGTAACTGATCATCAAGATGGCGCGATTGTAAAAACAAGTTTTATTGTACAAGTTCGCTTATCGAAGGTACGAGTCATACAATTTCAATTACTATTATTAATTTGTCTTTACGAAAAATTCTAAAGCGCTTTTGAATTGCAATGAACATAAAATATCCCGCAAGATGTTGCATAAATTACTGAAATACGCTTATAAAGAAATTAGTTCTCTGATATTTAATTATTACATTTAAAGAAGATGCAATAACTTTTATCTCGATTTATGAAAAAAAAAACAAAAAAAAATGAAATATAAATTCTTTACGTGAAAAAAGACTTTGGTAAAATAGCACAAAATCGTATCAGGATAACACTTCTCAGAGTGCTGCTGCGTTTTACTGTCATTGCCAGGACTGAACGCCAATCAGATTAGTAAATGTAATCTCGCACTCATAAAAATGTTATTTCAGCATCTCCTTTTATATAATAAACTTTATAAGTTTTCAATAAAGACTGTCTTTTTTGTAAATGTAAAACAGACAAGTAATATATTTACAAACTTTTCGAAAGTTTCAACTTTTATAAAAATTAAATACAACGATCGAATCAAATTGCCAAGCAGCTTGGATATGCAGTGAGTTTGAATTTGAAATTCTATACTCAAACTTGAAAGACTATAAAAGCGTAACAAACCCTTGACTTTTATATACAATAATAGTCGTTGCGAGCATTTATCTTATTAACGGATGTTAATCATGACTTCAACGACGCATCGGCCGAACATTATCTCTACGACCACCTTGGTGAGTATTGTTCGAGCGAGTTTAAGCGGACGGAACCACAGAATCCATCCCTGCTTCTCTTGTAATAAGATACTCGCCGTCTTCGTATGTAAATGCTACGCTATTCATTACGTTCTTTGAGTCTACATGATTGAGCCTGTGTGCGGAGAAATCCTTTCATGACTAAAGCCAGATCATCATTTTGGATGTTCCACATGCCAGATTCAGAAGCGCACTTATTTAATGCAAACTTTTCTGCTTTTTGCGATCAACGATACTAGAAGCATTGCCAAGCCGATCTTGGGATAAATCCAGTCAACAGTTCCAGTTTACTCTAGGACGCTTCGCGAAGTAGTAATTCGGATTTGTTTCGAAATTCAAATTATTGTTTAATGTAAATCACTTTAAAAATATGTTTTAAAATAAAAATGTGCAACTTTTCCTGCGTTTTTAATGTTTTGAGTGTTAAATCTTACGAGTGCACAACATTCGATAGTGCGAAGCATTGACTACTGCAGAAAATATTAAAGACACCATGGTACAATTTTAATTTAATTTTTCATAAACTAAAAATTTAATATCAACTGTATTCAATTTAGTCAATTAATTGCATGCACTTCGTCCCCAGTGATTCGATTAGAGAACAGTGCACGAAGCGATATAAATCGATTAGAAGTTGTAGCGTGTGTCACTGACTGGTCGTCTCGAATTCAGTTAAGCCTCCGTTGAAGAAGGAATGACGTTTTACGAAGCGCACGACTCGTGTCAGGGTGAGAGAAACGCAAGGGTGTTAGATTGACTTGGGTGGTCTCGCGACTCGCCGAGGATTAATCGCCTCCTTTTTGAGGACGTTTTATAAATTGGACTACACATTATCGTGGCTGCTTTCCAGCTTTCGCCGGATTACAAATGTCCGGTGTCTCAGCCCTTAACATCATTGTAGATAGATATCTCGGTGTTCTTTAGTCGAAGAATTACTCCCGGTCCTGAGGTGACTTTGATCGAGCTGCAGCGAATGAATAATGTGTTCTGATCGACGTGTTTATTTCAAATGCTCGCCTCGTTGACGTCGCGAGTGCACAATATCCGGACCTCTGTTTTATATTGATTTTCAAACTTCCATGTCATTATAACGTGCTTTCAGAAGTTAATGAACATTTTATAACCTTCTGATGGCCATAAACCATAAAATCGGAGAACAGACGTGCAGTGTATCACGAGACAACGTCAAGAGGTGTAGAACTTTGTGCAACATAGCCCTACAATACATTCTCCAGGCAACTTATAAATGACAAAACGTATGCGTGTGGTCTCGGTTGCGTAGGTGTCTTTTCTAACGCGATTTATAATCTCTAGATGAACTTTTGTTGAGAATTTATTAACAATTTAAGATAAACGTACTCTTAGTTTTCTTTCATAAACCGTAAACGTTTGTCTTTGTAATATGCGAACTTTGTAAAGTACAGTTTTTTTCCATTTTTACAAAAAGATGTAATTTTGAATTCGTAAGTTTACACTAATCATCATCGATTATTTGTGACCAGTGACGATCAGTGTAATTTTACTTTTTTTCAGTGTGTATTAAGTAGTAGAGTATTACTAATATGCAATATAATAATAAATGTTGTAAATTTGTAATAATAATAACAATATGAATAATAATAGAACAATGATACTTTTGCAACTTGGAGTGGACTTTTTTGGCTGCCACTTTTGATGCTTTCACAAACCACAAAATCGAACTACGTTATTAACGTAGAGGACAAGTGTCGCGAAGAATGATACACTATTGGTCGAAGAAGAATGTTACACTATTGCTCGTAATAAGTAGCTAACAGGAAAAAAACTATCAGAGCTTTTGTGACGGTTCACCTTAAAATGAGGCTAGCTCAAATCGAAAGATGTCGTCTCTTTCAAACAACAATGAGAGACACCCGAATCTACACCCCACACTTCGTGAGGTCACTTTATTTGAACAACGGAGTATCGTTCTGAGTGATACAAAACTAATTTTTTTTACTTCTTCTTTTTCATTCACCGCAGTTGCCACTTTGCAATAAGTCGCCGGTTAAAAGGAACGACTCGACGGAAGTGGTTTCCGACTGCAAAGGTGTGCGAAATGTCTCTTGAATTCTGAAAAAGGCACGACTCGGTGACATTTAGCGAAAGTCTCGGCGTTATTATCGCTGGCAATTGCAGACTTCCGGCTCCTCAATGGTTCTTTAAAACCTTGCCCCCCGTTTCTAAATACGTCGTTCGCCGTGTGCCGAATCCACCGCGACTTCGGCTCCTTATGTTGATCTTCATCACGAAAACTCCGTTGCAATTTGTGGCTTATTGGGCGGCGGAGTTAAGGCCTTTCGGTGTTGTCGCCCAAGTGTCCAAGTCTTTGTGGCGGGCCAACAAAGGAAACGACGCCGTGCTCGTCATCGACGATATCAGCTGCATCGCATGTTCGTGCGACGGACATTTATTTTTGCAATTGAAAGTAACGTAAAAAGTGAGATCGAGCTCTTAACGAGAGCCGGAGATACTTACGCCAGTAACGTATTATAAATAATATATTTCGAACTTTTCAATACCGATCCTCAATTACGAAATTGCAATCCGCAATGCGACGATAAACGACGCGTCGTCAGACTGTTGTTCATCCGCGGATGTTCGTTTTCTCCAGTGAGGAAATCGATACTTTGGCATTGGGTAAAAAATTAAGCACACGTTATTCGTTTAATGGCTATTAACGTGAAATGAATCCAAATCGTCGGTTTCTCCGGTTCGTCAAACCCCAAATCTACTTATAACTGTTTATCAGTGCCATTATCAAGATCCGAGCCTTGAGGTACGAGCCGCGTTTAACCAATTGAAATGACGATGATCGCGCGTCTCATCGTTAAGGCAATAACGCCGTTTAGCAGAATCGTTAATAATGCATTACGCGCGAGATCCGATAAACGATCGATATAGAAATCGACCATCCGAGTGTGAGTGAATTTTATAAACAAGCCATCAAGAGGTTTCCTGCCGCATTTTCTTGATCACTTACGCATCAACGGGAGAGTAAAAATTTACTAAAAGAAAGTTCACTTCAATAAGTTAGTCGCAAAAACATAGCCGGTAGCGGTCATTGAAAATAATTAATATCCACAATCTTTATGTATAATTTTTGAAGCCGTAAATTCTTGAGTGTAATTATAAGTGTTGACATTGATCAACTAATGACATGAGTGCAGGTTACTTAATCACGTCTTATTCATCGGAAATTCGCAAATTGTTGAGTGCGGTAAAAAGTAATTGACAGCAATTAATTACTTGATACATTGTTGTTTGAAGTAAGATTTGAAAAATAATTTTACTTAGTGAGTTCATTGATTAAGTAGGGACAAAACCAGTCATTCATTTAAATAAACTTTTCATTAATTAACTGGTATTTAGAAAAATAATTAAGAAAACATTTTATCTTTCATTTTGTTGTGTTTTATATTGAAAAGAAAATAAACATTTTTACTTATTATTTCACTTGATCAACTTAAAAATATATGAAAATATTTTCGTGCGTAGAATATTTACGTACACTCATAGAAATGTCTATTGTGTGTAAGACGGAATACCTTGGTTGAAGACGGAAAACGTCTTATTATTTAGCCAAAATTGTAACGTTTTCATCGAAAAGGTTTTTAACTCTACGTTCAAAGAGTCTTCCGTCAAAATGGATTACGTTTTCATTGAAAACTGACTCGAGCGCCGTCCCGTATTTACGCAACGCATCAGCGCGAGCACATGATTTTCAAGATAATTTTAATCTTGACCGCAGATTAATCTTGGTCGGTAATCAAGAAAGTCAAAATTTATACAGAAGATAATCATTTTTATGAATGTATTATCCGTATAAAAACCAAACACCCGTCTAATTTATATACAATATTCATTTCGCATTTCGCTGTCTCGTAAGCTACCTTTAAAAAATATAAAAAAAAAGTGCCGGTTTACAAAAAATATTGAATGCAAATATTTAAATGTTAATCTACGTACGTAGACGTTATAACATTACGCGGTAAACCACAATGTAACGAAACTACCACGTTTGTTTAATTTCTTTTTTTTATTTCTACTTCAAAACATCGTTATCCATTTCTTGTTCGCATTAGGTTCTTTTTCAAAAGTCTCATAAACTCAACTCTTTTCTCATTTGCAATTTACAACATCACTGAATTCCGAGTTTCATCGAAATCTTCATTTTATTGCGCACGGTAAATCTTAAAATTTTATCGCAATATTTAAATCAGTTTGATAATTTTTATTTCTTTGAATTTTAATAGAGTATCATTTACTGAAAGTTAAAATATTGAAAATAATACTCCGATTAAATGAAAGGTAAATATAATGATAGAAACCTGTACGTTTTACAGTCGTTTTATAATAAAAAGATTTCAATATTTTATTTCTTTTAATTAGTTTATACAATTTTACAAAAATTTGTTCTTTCAACTTTATACAAATTCCAGATTTTTACCACAAAAGTGTTGAATTTTCCAAATTTAATCTGTTTATTCTATAATATTGTGAACAGTAAGATAACGCATAGAACGCTAATGTACAATACTTTATATCTTTTTACATGTAAGTTACTCTAGAATACTTTTGAGCATTTTATGTACAAGTAACTATATATTTCAACAATGATCGAAAACTTGTTAGCTTACCCACCACTAATTTCGTTTCACGGATGCTTTTGTATACGAAATTAAGTAGATGAAAATCGAGCGATCAAAATGCAAAATTATCGTAGCGAAATTATTGAAACGTCGGAACAAAACATGCATCATCGTGCATTGTGCTCGGCACGTCGCAAATCGACGTATTCGCATCAATATGCGTATGCACATGCCAGCGTAAAAAAAAAAAAAAAAAAAAAATGCAAATTACAGTCGGCCTGAGACAAAAGTGTTTGCTCATACAATTTGCGGTCTGTGGTCGTCCCGAGGCAACGGATTTCAATTATGAGTTTTCAGTATCTGACAGTTGAAATTGCGAACGCGCAGCACGCCAGGCGCGGTAGCTCATTCGAAATTCGGTAGCTACCGGTGAGCGCCTCACGGTAATGAAACATTCACGGTACACCACAAATTGCCGTTTCGTTTACCGTGTGCATCGCGCAATCAACAGTTTTGCCTTTTCTCGGCCAGGATTCCTTTCTTCAACCGTTTCTTTGACTTGGCCTTTCGATTTTTCACCTGCCTTTATTTGTTTTCGATAGTACTTGCTTTCTCGCGATTCGTATTTTTAGATTTATTTTATTTTGTCTTTGAATGACCATCTTATGTTCAGATATATCTTCTTATTGGAAATTGAAGATGTACGATTAGTTTCGAGAATCGTATGAGAGAAACTTTAATCTCCAATACAGAGAGTATGGTTTTATTGAAATAACAAGAGTGGAGTTGTCTTAACAAATTATTTTTTTTAAATTCACAGCAGTTCGTTGACCCACAAAGTTTTTTTTGTTCAAACAAAAGGTTTTGTTCACGTAATGGTATGACATGTCGCATTAACGATTGATTAACTACCGAATTTAATTCGGAAATTCGACTATTGCAAAATATAATTATATGAGTGATACTTTTTCGCATAAATGCAATTTCGCAGAAAATTTTTGAGCCGTATTGATGGTAGTAAATCTCGTTACTTAATATTTTCATAATTATTTCATGATTAAATGAATGAAAAAAATCTACCACATTTTGTGCATGGTTAATTTTCCTCTCTGGAATTAATTTATTTCTCACATTAGGTAAGGTACTCAAATCGTCATCCTTACTCTTATATCTTATACTCGTATCCATAAAAAAACTCAGTTATGCAAAGTTTGCTTTCATTCAATACTAACTTCAATCGATCCTTAAAGTGTACGACATTACTGATTACAAGAATCAATACGCGCGCTTCGCGCGCGCAAAATTTAAGTTCTTAAAATATGAAAAACATTCATTTGAAATTTTATTAGATTCATCTGCTTTTATCAATTTTTATTCACATATTTTATAATTTATTTATGAAACATATTTTGTAATTAAATTAAAAAAGTACGTTAAACAATGATAATAATATTTTTATAAATCCTTATAAAATTTTATAACCTTCAATATTCATACTTGTTTATATAGAAAAAGTCTTAGAAATTTCATATTACCTTTTCAATTTATGAAAGCAATAAGTATCGTTCAATATAAAACATTATAAATCATTTTTTAAATTATCGATAACCTGAACTACTAATAATTAGAATGTCAAAGACTGCAATGTCAAATGACATCTTTCTTTTTTTTCTATAATTCAAATTTCAAACTTAAAATCTCGACCAATCACGTAACCAATAAAAAGATTACACAACCAACTTTAAGATGGTAACATCTACATTTTCTTTGAGGATTCTTTGAGGATGCGGACAAAAAATTATTGTGTCAACGACACGTTTACTGGTCTGGCAATAAAAACATTGCGAGTCATGATTGAATCTTTTCCATCGACAGAGGGAAACCCAACACAACACTCTTATAATTTCATCATTATTATTCTTAGCCCGAACGGTTGTTTGCACAGATATTACGCGCCAGCAAGATCTACGATATTTTACAGCGTATAGCCAGTGCTGCTATACGGTTATTTGATTTCAATTTGAAGCCTGTTGGACTCGGCAGTGTTTCGCGATAGCAGCACGGGGGACAGTGCAAAACGAAGGCAAGAATGTGGGGGGGGGGGGAGGGGTTCGCAACAAGACGAGTGTTCGGAGCGCATCTGCCGCCTACCTCATAAACGTACTTGTAAATCAAGACACGTGTGCTCAGCGGTGATCGGGAGTCCTGGTGGGGTGCCCTCGCGCTTATGCAGGGCTTGAATTATTAATACGAGTACAATTACCGGTCCAATCGAATCCTCCCACTCTGCCATCTGGCTGTTTACGACCGATCATCTCTTTGGCTCGGCACGAAAATACCAAATAAAGCCCGCATCGTGTCAAACGATTAAATTCCTCTCTAAGTTCGGACCGTTGAATAATTACGGTACGTCTCCACAATGATTCGCGCAACAGATAAAATGGTTACGAAGATCTCCTGCAACTCATTGCTAATGAAAAGGGTTGCGCTTTTTTATGATTTATTCGACTTTTTCCATTTTCCGCTACAATATTTGCGTCATACAAAAAGTAACAAAGATTCGTGGAGACGATGCAGAGTAATGCAAAATAAATATATATGTATTTATTGAATACTTTTTCTTGTTATTATAGGTATTATATAATATTTTTAAGAAATATTCTTCTCAAATTTTCTTCTTACTTTTAGCTATCAAGATTACAAATATGTATGCACAGTGTTGGTTCAACAGCGGCATGAATTTTTATATTCAAATTGCATGAATTCTTTTCGTTGTAGTACTACGTTTATGATCTTCTATTGCAAAGCGCATTAAACTTTTTCGATTGTTCTTTCGTAAAAATCATAAAGATTAATAAACTAAACCCTCTTCCAGGAAACCCCACATTCTTCTCACAACTAAGTACCAAAGCTCTCAATCCGTGCGAAAAAAACTGGTAATTACAAAATGGACTCAGCGTTTTCAATTACCATTGCATTCAATAATGCACATCCGTTGTGCGCGGAAGCTATACACCAGGACGGATTATTTCCATCTAGCAAGCGGCGCTTCCGTCCATTTTTTCTTTTCCTTACTTTTTATTTTCATTTTTTATTTTCCACTTTAAAATAGTTTCCCATTCCGGCGCTCACGATGTGATTTTCCCGCGGAAAAAGTCCTCATAAACATTATCCATACTTGGCGACGCGGCGCGTTACCGGCGTAACATTACGAGTCTCGTTTCCCAGCTGTATACTTGGTACATTCCACAGCTGCATAACTGCATATACGTTTGTCATGATGCAGTAGTGGCGCGGCAACGAGCAGTGGGAGTGAGAGCGTTATGGGATGACTGTGTGCAAGGATGTGGGGTCGGCGCGTGGGCGGCCGCAGGCGCGACGCCCGTTGCGTGAACAAGGAGCGTATTTCACGAAAAAAGTTGGCTGGAAAATAAACAACTCGCCGCTTCCCCTTTTCCTCGTTTTTTCGCCGCTTCGACTACGTCGCTTATCCCGCGTTAATTAATTTACGTCCCTCTTTCGTGCGGATTATTATTCGCCGAAAAAAATTGCGCCTTTCGTAGTGCTCGTGTCTTAGCGGTGGTTAATCGACGCGCTGCTTCCATCTACACTCACGCTGCTATCGTCTCGACGTCACCGTCGTCCAAGCGCGACCCTAAAACGAAAGCACGAAATCTTGTCACAATGTCCGCGATCGCATAAATCGTGACTTTGCTCGCCTTTTTCGCTGCACTCCCGCCACTCGTCCGATGAGATAACCTACGTAATCCGGAGCAAACGAGAACTCACGGCTACGAAGGTGTCAACACGCCGACGTGGCTAAGAAACAGATACAAAGCCGACGGCTTTTGATTCCTCGTCGCGCGGTTTGCCTCCTCTCCTCGTTGCTGCGTTTTCAATTCTTCACTTCTTCCGCCACAACGACGCGTCTTCTTACACGTGCGTTACGCAATCAATTTCTTTCGCGAAGCTTACCATAAATCAAACTTTTTGTTGATGCTGCGATTGCCGAAATTCATGAAACACGATACTCTGGGGCTTAACACTTTAATAGATTTTTGATTGTAGGTTATTAATATATCGTTAACGCCGTATTAATTGAATTGCCGTCTATTTCGATACAAATTACGAAAACACGAGTTGTGCACAAGCGAGCCCTTCGGTTGAAAGAGATGGTCTTTAATTCATCCGTTTTATTCCGCGTTTTTGTACAAGGAACTTTTCGTGAATGCGATACCTGCGGCCGATCGTTTGGAATAGTCTGTCAAGAATGCCGTTTCTTGTATCACGTCACATTTCACATTCAAAATTACAAGCAGATATTTGTAAAGAATCTTGATTAATTTCATTTCTTTCTTACTTAATATAACGAGACCTTTGATTTTAAATTAATTTAAGGATTTGCATTTTGGTTTAAAAAGTAAAATATCTCAGCTCTGTTACCCATTGATAATTCATTTTGCTAATTGCTGATATCCTAACCAGCAAATAAATTCATGTTTGAAAGGTTTACTTGTTTTATAATATTTTAAAATCAAAAATATAAAGTGATAGGTTCTACTGTATTTAACCGTGTTCTAGTAACACTTAATTTTTGTATCAGAAACTCGCAATTGTTAGTATTGAAGCCTTAATCACGGGCAGTGATTCGCAAGGTCGTAAACGTCAGAGAACCGGTGCTAGTCGTAATCCATGCGGTCCTGGTGATAAGGAATCTTTGGCCAAATACTGAATAGCTCCAGGTGGTGAGACGACGCACTACAATAATTTGTCGGGCTTTATGTTGTAGGTGGTTTAATACTGTATGAAAATGTCAAACGATGGGTACCTCGGTAGACCACCATGTCATCATTTATAGCGATACGCTCGATGATGGCGGCTTGTATAATACTTTTTGTACCATGGCACTTTCAAGTATTGCAATTACATGGCGGTAATCGTTAAATGCTAAACTGTCCGGCAGGGGCAAACTTAAAATATTCGAGGAAATATTCGAGGTATGATGTTGATTGATATTATTAATATTATTCCAAGTTACAAAACATGCAATAATGGCTTATTATACTAATATTCAATGGTATTGGAACAATAACAAAGAGTTTATATTCTTTAATTGTAATGAATTATTTTTAGATAGATCTGAAAGATAATAAAATGTAGTGAAACGATCTAACATTTTCTTAATAATTCAAACGGATTTTTGCCGAATATATTGCATGCGTATACAAATACATACGAAGGCAACATTTTCGATGGCCATTCGCGATTCAAGACACCGGACTTTTATATTATGATGATACGCTTATTTATTTTCAATTTTTTTTTCAATCATTTGCCTTGAAAAAATCGAAAATAATCAGTAGAAACGCGTATAGTTTCTAACACTTCGCCTTGATACGCGGCGGTTTATAAATAGGCGTATCATAACATAAAAGTCCGGTGTCTTGGATCGCGAATGGCCATTGAAAATGTCTCTTTATAATGTTTTGATTTTACGTCCAGCAATACTTAATGGGATGAAAATGAAATGCCCAACACTTAATATATTTTTAAACCTTGAATGGAACTGCGAAGTAATAGCAATTTATATTCACGAAAAAGATTGGTTGAGGAGTGAACAAACTGACCACTTATTGGTACACTTTTGTAAAACATATTGAAATACTTGATCGTAACAATTGATACAAGTTACTGGTTTCCCGAAGAAGTGAAAGTAGAGTTCGCATACGATGAGGTTCGGTGGCCCAACGATAAGTGTGATAAGTGCAATTATTTACGGTCGATTAAGAACACTTGGAGAAGCGACTCGCTGGCCTCGCGGGTCGATTGAAGTTACAGATTGAAAGAAGCTTCGGCTCCAGCAGTCTGCTCGAATTTTAAACAGATTATCGACTCATCACGTTTTCAGAAACCGACACGTATCTTTGGACCCAGTTTCTTCAAGCTAACCTGTCATTAACTATCCCAGTATCTACACTTAGGTTAACTTAAAAGCCGTATATAGTGGCACATAAGCTCGTCTGTATGCGGGAATGCAAAGATTTTTGCAAAAATTAAGACATTTGATTTTATGTCCACCATAAACGTAACATTTGAATAAATTGGTCGCTCGCAAAATAATCTTTTTCTACGTTGACCTGAATATCACACGCGAGCGAAGATTCCTTCAGCCAGATATTTTATATCTATATCTTACGTAAGGTGTAAAAATAATTGAGTGGAAATGAGCAGAAGAATTTATAAATTTAAAATAATTATTTGAAGCAAATTTGATATTATCTTATATCCTCTAACACCAGACACTCAGATAAATTTGCAAATCTAATTAACATTTAATCTTATGCAAACATTTTTAGGTTATGAAAGATAAGCGCTGTACAATTTGTCTGCGACGTTTTCAACGTATAAAAAAGAATGTAATTTCTTGTATAAAAAAAATTAATAAATAAATAAATAAAATAAATATAATGTTTGCAGTTTTATTTTTGCGAAATCATTCTGCGAATAATTTAATTCTTTGATTCTTGTATTTATTATCACAAAATTACGTTTTATTTTATTTTTGTTTAATTGGAATTTAAAACTTATAAATTTATCATAAATCAATTTTAAATTTATCTAAAAATAAATAGTACAGTTTTATATGACAAGATAAAATTTTTGATGAACTAAACAGGAAATACTTCACAATTACTTTTTTTTCTTTCCAGATCAGTTTTAAAAATCTCGCTCTCATCAAATAAATTGAACGAGTGATGAAAACTTCCACATAAATGAAACATCAGATGTTTCATTGAATCGAAATAAAATCTGCATGAACGCATGGCACAAAATTGTTATTTTCAACGAGTTCATTAATATTTGATGGTCGCTTCGACATTTTTACGATATGCATCCGGCTCAGTTGATTACGGCCGAGTTTCGCTTCGAACGGTGCTCTGAAAGAGACCAGTCAATCATCACCGCTGCGATTTAATTGGCTTTATTTATGATAGCAATTTTATTACCTTTGCACATGTCGAAAATCATAATTTGTACAAACAAGCTACTTTTTATATCGTGGGTTATTCAAGTCTTTTACTTAATTTATTGTGTATTTAATAAAGTACTGAAATTTTGCATTTAATATTTCTGTTTCAACTGTAACCAATGTTTTAAAAAGGTTGACGATAATTTAATAGTTGATTAGTAGTTGAATTTGTTTAAAAAATTAGCAAGATTGATAAAGATATTCCAATTGTAAGTTTATATCAACTGGTTCATCTTAAATTTGATTTGATAGCAGAATAAAATTAATTTAAAAACATTTTTAATCGTTTGATTTTTACCACGGTCAAGCGGAGTTTCCTTGAAGCAACTGTTCTTTTTAATGCAAATACGTTTACATATATGCAAATAAAATAATCTCGTTCATTAGCATCGATGGTCGGAGGGAGACGAAAAAAATGAGACTCTTTGAACAATCACATGTGTCCATATACCAAACATGCAGTGCATTCAAGGTGAACGTGTGTGCATACAGACGTTTGGCGTTTCGCCAAACGTTTCGCCAAACACGAATCGATGCAGATGCAGCACGCTCCACATACAATTCGTATAATCCTTTCCGGACACTCGTAATGGATGAAATTGTGTATTCAATTGGCTCTGAATTGGTTACAAGTAACAGTCTACCGAATAAAAGTTTGCGACGAAAGAAGGAAAGCTACATTGGGTGCATGTGCATCTTTTAAAACGTTAAGGATACATTCTAAGAAATATCTAATAATTTTTGAAGAGTAATTAGTAATCAAACTACTATTTTAAGAAGTCAAACGAAACCTCGTAAAACTTATTGCATTACACCATGTTATTAGAGTATCAAAAATTATGTCGACAGTTTCCATATTAAAAAACATAAGCGTATTAATGATCAGCGACACCAAAACTCTATTTTAATGTCAATAAATTTTTTTTTCTGCACCAAAATTATCGACACAAAGGTTGTACCAATTTAATATGTTGTGTTCTCAAATTCTTTTCAACGCCATGATAATGAAGGTAATACGAACAAAAAAAATCACTAAAAAATTGACTGCCAATGCGCTAACATTCGTTAATAATATCCGCGCACTAGCTGCCTATGCTTGAAACAGTGGTAGCTAACGTATAAACATTAATATTCAATTTCCCGTTGACAAATTTTACGTCACTCTACTTACCAATGTTCCGCGTATTGTTTATCAGTATCTTTTGTTTTCCGTGTACATTGAAGTGGCACTGAATTATACATTTTATACGCTTTTTTGATAAATAAAAAGGATAAATAATAAATAAATATATAAATTATATATGAGTATAAAAGTAAGAAACAAGTGAATAAAAGGAATTCTAATCCCATTTAAAAGATTTGTGATGTGACTAAAACATTGCACAAAATATATGAAAAGTAAATTTTAAGCCCGAATTGGAATGCTCATTTTTAATATCTGCTAAAAATTACATAATGTAACAATAATTTGTAAAAAATATACTGTACCTGTTCTTAAAATAGCTTGTGTGTACGTAAGCTTATATTATTTTTGGCAAGATCAAGTTTTTTTTACTATGGGTTCTCTACAGTTTTCGTATTGTCTGGTTT
>JABFOV010004227.1:0-14365 GCA_022817685.1 Aradophagus sp. ZL-2020 | reverse complement strand
AAATAAATTTAAATCAGAAATGAAAAATTTTACTTACTAAAACTTTAACATATTATCGTATGTTTTTGCAAAAATATGCAATAAAAAAGACCATTGTTTTTGTATAAAAAATTAGATTAAATTTTATTTTCGTTTACTAATAAACGTTTGAAACTTTAAACTCATGAAAAGAGTTGCATTTCGATTTACAGATTCAGAAAGTGGAATATTTTTGCCTTTTTTGCAACGTCTTTGAATTCTCTTCAATTTTGTAAAACTTTATACAACTTTATACACAAACAACTTCAGCTGAAATTCTTTGAATTTTCAGGGACGTCGTCAAGCTCTTGCTTCAGTATGAGGCGTCGACGAACGTTGTTGATTCAAAAGGTTCCTCACCCCTTCATCTGGCAGCTTGGACTGGCGACGCCGAGATCGTGCAGTTGATACTCAATCAGGGTCCTTCGGTGCCTAATGTCAACCTCGCGGTAGGTTCGCGCCACGATCCCTCGCCGTTTAACGAACCGCATAGAAAAATTAATCTAATTTCGATTTTCACGTTCGACTGTGTTTGCAGACGAAAGACAACGAGACCGCGTTGCACTGTGCCGCGCAATATGGCCACACGGAAGTGGTAGCACAGCTGCTGCAGTACGGATGTGATCCCAGCATCCGCAATAGTCGAGGCGAATCGGCGTTGGATCTGGCCGCGCAATATGGCAGGTAAATAATAACGTTATGTTTAGCCTTTTGCAAGGAAACTTGGCGAAATTATCTGTCGCGTTTTTGAAAGTCATTTCAATGCGATTGGTAAAGAGAAATTTCCTTTTCTACTATGGATCAATTGAAAAAGTTGTGGCTGCTTAATGAAAGAACAAAATTCTGATTGTCACGTGGAACATAGGATTAAATTCCGTCCTCGCTAAATTAAATTCGAGTAAATCTGACTGTCGAAAGTATACATTACAAACACTTGTACAAAACAATCCTTCTTCTGCCTTTCAGACTGGAAACTGTGGAACTGTTAGTGCGAACCCACCCGGAGTTAATCGAATCCCTGCGCAGCTCTTCGTCGTCATTAATCTTTCCTCACACACCTCTCCACTTGGCTTCTCGCAATGGACACAGGTAAGTTCCTTCTCTTGGATGGAAACACCCCGATAATTGAACTAAACTCGACTCCCCCAATAACTAGACCGAACTTTGAGAACTCTAAACAGGTGTTCAAATTCATGAGATCAGTGCAGGAAATTCCAGTCATTAAAATCAATTTAAGTTCGTCCAAACGAAGATTATGAGGGTGAAATTTTCAATGTAGAAAGGTTTGCGTTAGTAATGCTTGTGAGAAAGTCGAAGAAATAATTTGAAAATGTTGATTCGAATACTATCAATTTTTTATTTCCATCAATTTCGAACGACTGTTTCAAAATGGTAATTTTTAATTTCATCTCTATCCCTTTTTGGACTAAATACTTAGGTGATTGTATGTTCACCAGCTGTATGTTCGTCTATGTCGTTGAATGTTAGTTCATTAAGCGTTGCATTAAGCGAGGAGCACCGTTAACGCATTACCAAAACCCTTCGACTTATTACGATCGTCCATTCAAACTTCTGTTTGCGAAGTTGCTCGATAGGTTTCTCGGATTAAGGGTTTCAGAACGTCGATGTCCGAGTTAACGATTTTTAATGAAAAATGACAAACACGCGATTAAATAGATGAAACGGGAAATCGTTTAAGTTAAAAAAGTGGTTTCAATTGATATTAAGCAACAATTCAAAACGATGATAAAGATTTTTTATTGAATTTTCCAATCGCAAACTTTAATTTAGACATTCTTAGTGTTTCAATCTCCAAAAATGTCTGAGAATGAGACACTTGATTTTCCAGTGAACGGTGTCCAAATATCGAAAATCCGTGACAAAAACCGTGTTTATGATACTGTACACCCGCTAATTCGACCATTGTTTTGAGCGCCGATGAAAGTAATTTTCTCGTTGAGAAAAAAAGGAAGCGAAACAAAAGTGAAGAGAAACAAATTAAATATCCCCGCGTACCGCTTCAAGCATCAAAACCACGCGGCGAAATATCGGAACAAAGCGAGCGCCGCGGAAAACAAAAAGCGAAAAAGACGAAGTAGTGGGAGGCACAATGCCGAATCGTAATTTCATGACGGATGATGATCGAACGCGAGGCCGTGGAGCAGACGAGCCATACGGCACGAGTAATCCCGCTGGTAATCCTTTAAAATAATCGAAGCTCGATTGAAACGAGCAAATGAAAAGCGCCACGAAATACCGCCGCATTACGTTGTAATCGGGTATAACGTCGGGCTTTTTTTGGCGCCGTGCAGAGGGCGGGCTAATCGTTTTAACAACGCCTCGCTTATAATGCGATTGCATCGCGATACAGTTGGCTGGGCGCATTTCAGATTCGTATTATGGCCGCATGTCCCTTTTCGCGCAACCGGAAGAACGCAGCCGGAAAAGAACGAGGGGGGACGCGAAAAAGCGCGGGGGACGGCGGTGCCGGGAGGGCGCCACTGTTGATGACACACAATGCACGCGCGCAACCTGCTCCTGACATTTCATCGCTCGAATTTCGGTTAATAACACGCCGGGCGAAATGATTTCGGATTCGCGGCTCCGTATCATGCGTATTAACGTGCATTTCGCGACAGCGGCTCCACGCGTTTACGCCGCATTATTTTGCCGCCGCTAAAGACCGAGCGAACTGCTATCCAATGTCGTTTTTCGTTTAACCGTTGAAATAGCCCGGAAAATGAGCTTTTTTTCGCAAACATTTTTTTTTCGTGCCGCTCAATTTTCAATTTGTTGCTACGAAAGTGAATTAGAAATAACGTAGTAATAATTTGGCTGTTTAGTTGATAATAGCAATTGAAATTTGGAGAAGAAATTTTTGTGCTAGAATTTTTCTAGTGGATGTACGTAGTTAATGGGAACCGTTATCAAAATTTGGGATTCCATTACTTTAAAAATATCTTCATATCATTTTTCATGTTCCAACGGCAAGGAACTTTAGAGTACATCTGTAATTTTGAAGCTTACAGAAAATTCTCAATTGTATTTTTTTTTTTTTTTTATGATTGTTGTTAAAAATAAATAAATAAAACCGTTTTGTAAATTTTTTTCCAATCTTGACATTGTTGATTAAAAGAACAGTAATAGAAACTCATATACTTTTCATTGAACATATTTTTGGATTTCGCAAATGATTACATTTGTTAAAGTAGAAAAAAATAAAAGTATATTTTTAATTTCTCGCTACATCGACCTATAAAATGATTGAAATCACGAATACAAATGAATGAAATGTAATGCCCGCGTGTCATTTATTAATCCACTCAGTTACAAATATTACCATATTTAAAAATGTTATCGAAAGGTGGCCGTCCGATTTTATGTTTAATGTATGAATAATATGTACTGCAGCTTTAAAATGTAAAACAACACGGCAAGCACGACATTTGCATAGAATGTAACGACCAACAAAATTCGTATTCGCGTGGAATTTCGTGCGATACTCAATGCGAAGGGGTAGCGGCAATTATCGGATTCAATATCGACGCTCTCGGTGAGCCAGTACAAATACCCCTATGGCGTATACAATGAATGGTTGCCATTATTGTGTAGTGCACAGGACCAATTTCCGCTCAACTATATTTTGTCATTAATAAAAATTTAGTACAATCCATTTCTATGACAGCTTTTTCAATTCTTCCGGTTTATTTAGAAATAAATTTATTTTGGTAAATCTCATCAAAAAGCTCAAAATTTTGTGAGTTGAAATAATTTTGCAAAATAAAATTCAAAGTTTTCAAATCGATTGTAAATTAGATGTAATTGAATTCAATAAATTATTCTACTCACATTATTTAATGTTTTAAAATTTTTTTTGAAAAATGTTCAGTTTGATGAACAGTTTCGTAAATGTGTGTTAAAAACTGTGTGCGATTTCACGACGACAAAAAATGCCGCGAACAAAAGTAGAAAAAATGCATTTAATCCGCATCACAAATATTTTGGTTCACGCTTTTTTTCTTTCTTTCTTTAGTTTGACTTTTTTAATTTGATCTTTTTTCCACTTTGCACGATGGGACGTTTTTCTTTTACTTTTTTTTTCGTGATTTAAAAGTCAACATGTGGACCGCTTCACAAAACGTAAAAACCAATAAAATGCAGTCCAGAGTAAACACATTTTTTTGTTAAACAAACGTGAATCGGAATTGAATTCGTGAATCGTTTAGACCACGGTGTTACACACGAAGAGAAGTAGCTTAAAACGAATTATTACGTTTAATGTGAATTTGTTATTCTCATTGTCAATGTCGAAAAGTTGGTTTTGTTTACTCGATAAAATACTTCCATCGAGTTTTGAACTTTTGGACTCAAGCCTGAATTAATTGTGGCGATGCTTTGAAAAAAAAAATCATTCTTCTTTTACGTATCATAAAAAACAATTTTTTTCATAAAAATAATTTTTTCTTAAATTATTTACTACGCTTATTTACTACGCTTATACCCATTTTATAAAAGGGTATACATTGAAAACGACGATCCTTTTAATGTAATCTTGTATCCTTTTAAGACAATTTCAAAATCGAAAAATCATTCAAACGACGCCGGTAAAATCTATTACTTATTAGAATCAATTTTACTAAAGAAACTTACTTTTTAATGTAATTATAATGATTATTAATAGGACTTTTTCCTCCGTGCGCAAACGACGATTTTTTTATCTTCTTTGTATAGGATAACAAATTAAATATTTTTTTTACAAACAAAAAGAAAACAAGACTTTACAAAGAATTTGTCAAACGTGTTACAGAGCCGTCGTCGAGGTGTTGCTGGCAGCGGGCGTGGACGTTAACACACGAACTTCCGCGGGAACAGCGATGCACGAAGCGGCGCTCTGCGGCAAGATGGAAGTGGTGCGAGCTTTGCTGGACCGCGGCGTCGACCTCGGCATTCGGGACTCACGGCAAAACACCGTACTTGACCTGCTTGGTCAATTTCCACCGCACGTCACGCAGGATATTACCGCGGTGATAAAGCGTGCGTATTTCGATTTCCTCATCAACGAATTCTGGCCAGCCGACTTTCACGTTTGATTCATCGCTTTCCCATGCTAATTTGTTTGATTTAAACACACGTGTTATCTTGATCAGAAAAAAGGCACGAGTCAAAAAGGGAGAGAAAGAACAAAATTTGGACGAAATGAACAAAACAATATTTTCCTCAAATTACCTAACGACTTCTTCAAACGATCAAATTAAGAAACACCTACAAGATTCGAAAAATTTGTATAAAATTTGTATGAAATTACACCTGCTATTAGCATCCATTGTGGTAGTGCTGGTGTAAATTTTCATACATTATTACTTTCCATGCGAATTGATTGTAATAACGTGTATTTTGAAAATTTGCAACCAAAAGGGGTTCTCATTTCGTGTTTAGGACACCGTTCGTCTTCTGGTATCGAGAGCGACGCAGACAGTGAGAATCTACCACCGATCCCGGTACAAAGCGGCGATTCCCTAGGAAGTCCCTACGAAAACGTACGACCAGGCGACGATCTGTCACCGGCCGAAGGATCGTCCCCGACCCAGTGGCAGTTTTACCACAAGCCCCGGGACGATGACCGTCGAGTATCCGGGACATCAGCGATGTCGCTGTAAGTAACATCAGAAAACCAAACCGCCATTATAAAGTAATCATAAACCAAACAACTCCGTCATAAATCATACCCAACGTTCGTTACGATATGCAGACACAATACCATTGCTTAAATTTCACTGATTGAAAAAAGAAACGGGGAAATGAAAAAAAAAAAAAAAAAAAAAAACAGCGAGTAACCGAAACGAGAGGCCGGAGAAGGTAGCGAGTCAAAACGCGGAAACATTACTCATGGAAATGGTTGCGCACTTAGCTCAATGGAAACGGGAGCGCGGAACTGCGCATCCAGCGATCGCGCCAACTGGTGCCTCCTGTATCACGGGCCTTGGCGAGTGTTTTTATTTTAACGAAAAACTGGCAAAAGGAGAAAGGTAACGAGGGCAAAAAAAGAGAGGGCAAAAAAAGAGAGCGCAAAAAAGGCCGGGCGATATAGAAACGCGCGCGGTAACCTCGCGGGGGAGGGGGTTAATACGGGAGATGTGGGCAAACAAAAGCGTAGATGCGGAGAGTGATTCAGCAGACAGACGGACGGCCGGGGGCGGGGGCGCTCGGACGCCCCCTTCGGCCCCCTTGCGAAAAGGAGGCTGGAAACAAGGATGCTGGAGGCGGCGTATAAGCCCCGGCGCGTTAAGCGCCGCTTGGCTTGCTTTAATTTTCCTGATGTAGGCAAGTTTCGACCGACGCACCCCCGCCGGCTACCCCCGGCCTCAACTGGGTCGAGCGCGACCCGACCCGGGGGCCGGGGCGGGGGCCGCGGTCCCGAGATGAATCCATCACGTTAAACAATGTAAATGTTAGCCCGTCTCAGCAGAAAACTAATAACCATCGCGCACTTCAACTTCGACCCTGCTCGCCGTCGCGGTTCGCCGACTTCGCGGTACCCGCACCCCCCCGCGGCCCCCCTCCAGGCATCCACTCCTCCGCAAGCTGCCCCAAGTTCCTCGTTTTCCTTTTCATTGCTTTGGTTGCTCGATATCTATTCGTTTGTATAGTACAAACATAGAAAATAAGAAAGACAAAAGGGATAATTATGGTAGGGGAGTGACTTGAATTGTCTTTTCGAGAGTTAAAAGCAAATTGAAATAAATAGCGATATCATAGATTTCTCAAAATACGAGCAGATGTAGTATGACACTTTTACAATCAGCTAAGTTTATTTGACAATTTATTGGTTGTTTAGAGGTACCGGCTACTTTGTATTTGCGTATTTATATGTTACGTCTGAATATTTATATAACTGTTGACCCGATTCAGATGACGGTAGAAAAACATTTGTCCCTGTGCGCTAATGACCCTCGGCGATTTATCGGATTATACTAATTTCAGCGAAGAAGACCAATACGAAGAGCAGCTGGACGATGTCCAGCGTTACCTTCGGCGAATGGAGGACTCCGATCCCAGCTCTGTCTTTGACAGTGTCTTTATGTCAATGTCCGACACTCTCAACTCAATTAACACCCTCGCAAGCTCAGACCAAACACCCGACGACAGACCAATAAACACATTCACCACCAATACAACACCGTCACAAGATACTTCACGGTATGGCGTGTACACCAATAAACAAAACGCATCCTATTTTGCAGGCGCATGTCTAGTGCGACAACTCCGGAACGACTGAAACCTAATTTCAACGTTAGATCGCCGTAATCAAAAACATTTTGAATAGTCCTCAACTCAGAAAGATTCAGAGTTCGTTTCCTAGTAATAGAACTTTTTATCGAGAATTTCTCGGTAAAAGTAATTTAAAAATATTTTTAAATGGTACCTTTTAATAAACTTGGAAGTTTGAATCAAGATAAAAATTCAGTTCAACTTTTTTATAGTTTTGATCAATTTAACTCTAACGTTTCTTTTAACGGGAAGTTTAAAAGCAAATCAAACAAATGACGATCTAACATCCAAATTAGGTCCGCCTTTCTTCAAAAACTTTGTCCGGCATCCTTTCTTTCCCTTTCATTTCTGTTTCTTGTTCTTTTTTTTTTTATTTTCGATTACACACAGTGGACTTTCTTCAGAGCTCGTTGAATTTTCGTTGAATTCGCTGGCGGAAGTGGGCTTAACTGAATGAATCTAGCATTTAGCAGCTTCTCGGTCGAGCGTCTTTTTCCAAATTTGAAAAAGACCGCACTTCAAATTAAGGTTGTTTGTTACAAGCAGTGGTTCGGACAGCGGGTTGTACCAGACGCCACCGATACCCCGCGGCATCGCTGAAGGCTACGCGTCCGAGGACCTGTCCCTAACGTTACCCATGGGCTACGGTTACGGCCGCGAATCTGATCAGCTCAGTGTTTCGTCTTCGTCGAGTGTCGGTGGACCAAGCCCACGGGAGCGTCGCTGTTTGCCCAACGATTCCATGCCGGGGATTTATATGCCGATGGCACCACTGTCCGGCACGATGCACAGTCCGGTACCCAACAGTAAAGTATCGGTAAGAATTCTGACCTTTGCTTTTATACATCAAGAACAATTTCATTCTCCTTTCTGAGTAGGAAGTAACCAGTTTTAAATTCTGGGTACAAGGTAGCCAATATCAAATTTGAAAATGGCTATCCTTCACTCGGAAATTTGAAATTGTATTCCCACCAAAAACTAGATCTTTATTCAACCAAGGCTTTTTAAAACCAAACAATCTTAACCCAACTGCAACTTGAAACATCTACCACAGCCAACACCTCCGAAGAAGCCACCACGGCGCAACCTATCAGTATCGCCAACGCATTTGCAAACCCAGATGTCGCTATCAGCGGACTGCAACGTTGGACCAAGCAACTACGAATATCTTTTCCTGGCGCGCAGCGGCGCCCGGAGCCAGATCGACTTGGAGCAGCTGCAAGCGCGACGCGAGCAGCTTCGCCACGTAGCTCGCAGCGTGGACCAATACGTTGACATGAAATCGCGCTTCGACGACAGAGCACGTAACAACGGCGCGGAACCTGTGGCGATCACTTCGATCTACGACAACAGACCAGTCAAGATGATAAACCCTAGACGCAAGTTGCGCCGCAATTACGACAACTACGAACTGGATGACAGTCCGACCCGGGTCAACGAGTCACCTTGCAGCGAAAGTGGCGCTAGTCACGAGCGAATCTTCGTCTCGAACGCCTTCCTCACACTCAAGTCTTCCCAGGAGAGTTTGTTGGATGAAAAACGGGAGGACGAGCAGTTCACCGAAGCTACGGATAAGCGGCTGAAGAAGGTGCAGGTGATGCTGCCAACCAGCCCTACACATTACGCTCAACCCCCGACCCCGGACCATCCACCGCCGTCCGCCATGCAGGCCGAGAAGTCCATCCACGAGCGCATACGTCCTCTTAGTCAAGTGAGTCGAGTTTTCGTTCAGTTTTGCCAAATTTAATTTCCGATGTTGGGTGGATAAGAAGGGAATACACGTTTAGAATGTTCCTGAAGTTTCCAACGTTTATCAGTGAACAGAAATAAAATCGGATATATTTGTCTTCATGCAAATAAAAATGTAATTAAAAATGTAATTAATTGATGTGTTAATTTAATACATGGTTTGCTTTGAAATGATTCCAATTTGAAATTTTCGGAAGTTTAGAGTTTCCTTGAAATTAACTTATTTCAGCTTCAGAAGGTGCAACTTCAAAAATTAGATGTAAAAGTCGAATTATCTATTGCTTTCGATTCTTAATTTTTTTTACAAAAATTAAATTTCCCAGAAATTCGAGATGATTGTCATTGAAAACTGCAAATGATCATCGCGAAAAATGTCCTCGAAATTCCAGCGAAATAGAACAGCGAAGACGTCACGAAAGAAACAACCGAAACGCATCCGCGTTGGTGATTTCAGCTCACTCGCGTGACCTGGCAGCGGTTTTCGGATAAGTTTCGGAATCCGGCAAGTTTCATTCGAAGATGCAGAGTCACTAAGTGAGCAAGTCATCGCGAAAAGCCTCGCAGCGACGTTTAATATACGAGATGTGTTTGATCTTTGATGCGATTTACAAGAAGCCGCTTCTGTTCGGCTCCTGCTGGTATTCGTTGAGAGATCCTGTGATCGCTCTTCTGTGAGATCATCTGCATTCAACGGCGTCTGCCACATATGCCAAATATCTATAACGCGCATCCAGCCAGCGTAACTCCGGCCCCCTTCTCGCGGCGCCAGTCCAATCCCTGAAATCCGCATCTTTTGCGCGATGTATACTTCACGCATCGCAAGAGCTTACGACTGAGCCGAGGCGCGAGCTGACGTATGTCACGACAAAGATTTGCCGTAGTCGAGGAAACGCGATATGTGCACAGTCGTTAGTTTCTGCGCTTGACAAATTACTTGTAAAGTCGCTGGCGGTGTCTTCTATTTACATACTTTGTACATCCAGATGAGAAACGAGTTTCTTTTATTGTTGCGGGCGCTCAAGTATCAAGGATATTTACATTCGAGCAACATTCAAGTGAATTTTCTGTAAACTATCGTTTGAATTACTGATATTAAATCAACATCAAAACATCAGTACATTGAAAAAAGTTTTACTCTTTTTGAAAGAAAAGGGTCTTTTTAAATGAAAAAGATTTTTCTTGGATGAAGATGGAAAATTTTAAGCCAAGAGGATTATTTAATGGAAATGCTATTTTGAAGACTTGTATTATAGTTATGGTGATTATCATTTTATGCTTATTGCATAATTTACCTGTTGTTTCGAACTACCGGGATTGAGTGTTCAAAGCTATTTCCCAACAAAGATTAAATTATTGTAAAAGGTTCTGAAAATTTACTTTCGTTTTTCATCACACCATAATCACTGCATTCCTGGCTTTCAATCACCTCAGTTTTCGTTCGACCCCCCTGAATTAATTTTCAACTCTGATTTTCAAACAAATAAATTAGTGATGCCGGTTCTCTGGCAGTTACTTTGGCTTCGAATACGAGACGACTTTTGAATAATAGAGTTCCTACCGCCTGTACATATGCCTCATTCAGTCCCTCTCTGCAACTTGCAAAATTACATCTGCCAGAAATTTGCCGACATTTACTGGAACTTCGTGAAACGGCTTTACAGTTTGCACTTCAACGAAGTAACTTTTCCTTTTGTCGTCAAAAATTGAGCCTGCAATGATTGTTTTGCGATACCTTTCATCATCATTCAAATGTTTGTTCAAATGAATCCAAAGTTAACTGATTTACCAACAAAAAAGTTCGTTTATATGTACTACTGGCAATGTATATTGTTATGTCAAGTAAACATATTTACTTATTTAAAATTAATTTACAATTCGGGCAACAGAAAACTGATATGCCATTGAAAAAATCAAACTTTTCTTCCTGAATCTTTTCAATGTTGAAAAACTTTTTTCTTTCTTTTCCTTTTTTCTTGTTTCGCTCCATGAATCCAATATTTAATTCTCTGTTATCAATATTGAATTTAATCTATGATTGAAACTAATAATTATTTTTTAACTTGTTTTCTTTTGCCAACATTTTTACTTTTGCAAAAATGACAAGTATTCGTTTAAAGACACGTTCTCTTATCCTTTACTTGCAGGTTTATAAGCGTCGTTCGCGCGACATGGAAACGGAAATTGACGACGAGCTACTGCAGTTTCCACCGGCTGGATCTCTGGATGCATCCAGCGGTTCATTATCAAGCGTTTCCTTGTCGGATAAAAGCATGTCGACAGACAACGTCGAAGAGTTCTTTGGGGACGTACCTTTCGCAGGTAAACGGCAACACACGCTTGGCTGCACCGCATGACGCTTTACGCCCTCATGTACTACATGCATATTCGTTGTATTTCGTATATGTTGTCGCCGATTTGTCCTGTCCCCCTCTCTCTAATTAGATTAAGCCCCTTACATACAAACAACAATTCCTCGTTGCGCTACGTGCTATTATAACAAGGACAACATCTTGAGCGAAAAAAAAAAAAAAAAAAACGTGAAAATCAAGATATTATAGACCAATGTATTTTTTATTCTTGTTTTTGTTTTCTTTCATATCATATGAAAGAATTGAAAAGCGCGGTAGCTCTCCGACGAATTTAAATTGAAAGTTTATTTTAAAGTTTGAGTTTTATTGTATTTCATTTTTAAATTTTATTATAAATTTTATTTTTTAAATTTTATTGTACATTTTATTTTTTAAATTTTAATAACATTTTTTCATTTGGTTATGAATTTAAATGATAAATTACGAGTGATGAAACTTATACCAATGAAACAAAATTTTTTATTAAAATAATTATATAAAGCTTGTACAGTATCTTCGATTTAAAAGATTATATACACATACGTAGTCATATAATAAATGTTGAAAGTATTTAAAAGGAATTTCAATTTTTTCATACACATAAAATAATAGTCGAAAAAAATAGTCGAGTGCTTACATTATACTGTTTTAACTTTTGACAATATTTTTGGCCTCTAAATTGTGGTCAGATGAAACTCGAGACAAATATCCTCGGTTTTCATTTGGGACAATAATTTTTATTCTACTACGATAGTATTAAATATCTTAAAAAATATTTCAATTAAATTAACTAATGAATTTCCTGGACTTTATTCCCGATTTTATTCTAGTCAAAATCGCAGCGTAAATTTTTAGTTGTTATACTGAAAAAAAATAGACGACACAAAAGTTCGAATAGCTTTACAAAAATCAAGATACAGGCATCTCTCGTTATTCGCGGTCACGTGTTTTTGCGAATAATTTCCTAACGTTTTTGTAGTATCAGATTATTGCTAAGTGTGTTGCTAAGTGTCAATAATATATAAATTATATATATAAATAATATATTATACATTTTGATGCACATTTATTTGCATTCTTATATTATTTACATGCATAATATATATATTAAATTAATTTTGTTAATTCATTTTACATTATATTTTTAGAAATCAAACATGAAGTAAAGTTTATGAATATATATAATTTAATATATATATGTATGTATGGATAATGTAAGCATCCAAATAATATGCAGAAAAATGTACAACGGTTTTTAATATTAACATTAAAATGGGTCTATAAACCTGCCGTGTTGCCATTATAAAATGGCCTTGATAAGGCCAGAAGAAAAAATTTTTGTTTCGTTTAAAGTAGACTTTTTTTAATACATGTTGTACGAGTTTGACTTGATATGAAAACTTTATATGAATACTAACTGAAAATAATAGTAATAAATAGAGTAAGTATTAACTGATGACTGATCAAGTTCGAACCAAACATTTCCTGGATGTAGCATTCCAAAGAAATGTATTGAATGGCATCTAACCGCGAATTTTTTGTTTTATTAATCTATTAAGGAGAACTAACTGAAAAAATATGTAGATCTCTACTTTACCGGTGTTTCAAGATTTTTTATCAAAAATAATAAATAAAAAAAATTCGTCCTTTTAAGTGGACATGCGAAGAGTGTTTTATCAGTTACACCATTTTTTAAGATAACACTCGGGATTATTTATTAATTGCTCTTAAGCATAATTATTACCAAATGGAACGAAATTTTATTTCATTAGGCTCAGAGTGAATTTTGGTAGAGCGTTTTGTGATCTGTCGCGTAATCTTTTTCTTTCTTCAATTTTGTTTTCAGATGTTACATGATTCTAACTATGAGTTTCTCTGTTGATCTCAAAGAAAAAAAAAAAAAAAACTTTTTATTCGTTTGTTCGACTGATATTTATGACTGACTTACGTTAAATTATTTTTGATTGATTTTATAATTTGAAAAATCAAAAACAAAATTTATTCCCCGTCAAAATGCATAATAATTTATATTTTGTCGCTGACCATTTAAAAATCTCCAACAAAGTTACTCAAAAAATGAGGAAAATATATTACAGTGTAGAATGCACTTGAAATTGAATGCATTGTCAGGTTATTTAGATGTTATTTTGTTAATGAAAACGTCGTTAATAGTCAACAATTAAAAACGTTTGTGAATTTACATATATTCTTTTTTTATTAATATATACAACGTAAAATAGTCTGTATAAGACACGCGACGTATCGATGTTAATAACTTTAAGTAAATGTAGTGCACTGTAAAACACCGTTGATTTGCCAATAAATATTTTGCTATTGCGTAAAGCAGTGTCTTGATTTATTTTGCCGCTTTTGTTAGCACCCTCCACGCTCGTATTGTAAGTTTCGATGATGATCATTTTTTACAGATTCATACTAAGCCTCAGTAAAAATCAAATATATGTGATTCACGTTCAGTCTACATTCAGTGATGCATGAACTATATATAGATATCAATTTTTCATTGTATACATGATTGTATATATGTGACTTATGTGGAGACATATATGGATTCATGAATGGATACATAAATGAAATATATATGAATATATATTACCAATTTGTTTAAATTAAAATAAAAAATATAGAGTTTATTACACTTTTTTATTCTTTCCATTAAATAAATTACTACAAAAATTAAAATAAGTGATATCATATATGCCATGTATATGTAGACTTTACTCGAATCACATAAATTTCATTTTTAATAGTAAGATGTCAACATCATTATTATTCATATGCAAATCCAGCTTTGGTACCTTATTCGCAAAAACGACAATGTCAAGGTGACTTGTAAAATATATTTAATAATCGATATAACTATTTAATCGCTATTCATCGAATCAATTAGTTTGATTTCAACCAATGCAAGTTAATTGGTTATGAAGATCAAATTACCGAATGTAATAGCGATCCATTGGTAT
>JABFOV010004226.1:0-14367 GCA_022817685.1 Aradophagus sp. ZL-2020 | reverse complement strand
CGACCACATAGTTTCATTATTCATGAAAAAATATATCAACAGGCAATGTAAAATGTATTAATAGACAATTTAAATTTTAGTTTCCGAAAATAAAAGAACAACCAAGTTTCAGTAAATTATTTCAATTAGTGAGCATTTTTCTTGGTATGTATTGACAACCCCAGGTGAAAACTTTACTTCCTTAAATTTTGATTGAAGACTATGCTATGTAAAAATTTTCTTACAAAATATAAAATCTACTTACAAAATATAAAAAAATTTTGATAGTATAGTCTTCAAATAAATTTCAAGATTTCGTCTGGGGCGTCGATATATTCAAATCATTAACTGAAAAAATCTAATTTTTAAGAATGTATTGATTCTTTATTCATAACATTTATTTTTTTATCAATTTTTTTTAATTTGAATAGAAATATAATAAATTTTAATATTTAAAATTAAGATTAAGAATATAAAAAGAAGTAACGAATATATAAAATATTCATTACACATAATTTTCGATGGACTTGGTGATACTTTTATTTCTCATGCAGATTGATGAATTGTTAATCATTTTCCACTATTACATATGAAAAACAGTTTTAAATCTTAGCTCACTTCAAAGAATATAATTACAACTCATTATTATCAACTACAATTTACTTGACTTGCAAATACGAGTGTAATTGTATACAACTTACCTAAATAAACTCTTCTAAGACCAGCGCCAGGCAAAATCCAGCTCAAGTCTTTCTCCGGATAATCTTCGCATTTCCCAGTCGGTATATACAGTTGATCATCAGAAGCAGTACTTAACTCTAGGGAAGACGAAACGCCTCTAATAGGAAATGTCACAGTCCAATTGTGAGCAGTCGCCGCGTAGGCAGTAGAATGGAAAGCAAAAGTCAGTGAAGATTGCAAAAGAACGATTAAAAGCGCACCATAATTCCGTAATTCCATACTAAAACTGTGAGTTTTGAAAATCGTTTATTCTAATCTCAAATTCATTTACATTCAACTGTCGAAGCGCTGGACACGCGATGGCAAATACAACGTCCGAATCGCAATAATCTTTGTATTTCATCGTGCTTTCAATAGAGTTCATATAGATTCGCAATGACCTTGAGTGGACTAATCTCCTATGTCAAGGGTGGACTTAAAAATGTTTTCTATCAAATACGGATATTATGATTTGGTCCGCGAGGATATTTCATATCGTTTCAAGTTCGCAAGGTCGTCCCGTTATCTTCAAAATGCTTTGAGTTGCATGATTTCGCGCACTATTTCTTCAACCCGGAAATCATGAATGATTCAATATAATTTTGTTACTTTTAATATGTTCAAACATGAAATCATTTTTCCCGTAACTTCAACAAAACTGCTCGACTGTGATAAATAAAAATAGATAACGTTTATCAGCTATTTGACTCAGCTTCATTACCATATTTATACTTAATATTCTTCCAAAATTTTAGAAAAGCAAAGGAATGTGTATCAAACGAAGATACAAGTATATACAAACTGATGAATAATAAAATACGCTTTAATACAACTATGGCGGCATAACGAGTTCCCATTATCTAAACTCTCCAAGTAAATCGCCGGCACTGACATTGACACGCGCTCGACAACAAAAGAATAATGTTTGCGAAACATTACTCCATAATCATATGCATGTTGCATTCTTGATTCTTGAACTTGAAGTAAATAACTCCTTATTCTTTATTGCAAACAATTATATTTTTCATAATGTCAACATGTTGTGCAAATATTTACAATTAATCAGTCATATAAAAAGTATGGTATACTACACTTTATACAATTACGATACAAAATAAGTCATTTGATAATTAAAAAAAAAAAAAAAGAGCAGATTTCAACTGAAAAAATTCTTTATCATTGATCTCACAAGGTTTGGAGTTTGCAATACTTTGCGCGACAGTCGTATGTCGCCGGTAGATTGATCCCTGCCGAAATACTGCACTTGGAGCTCTTGACCGACTTCGAGGCCAAGCGCGCTTGGATGACTTATTTTTCGCATGTCTAATTGCGAATTGTGTAGTAGTGTCGGCCTCATGGTGGGATATAGTTGAACCATGACGCCGTTGTCGCGGATTTCGACCACTTTGGCCGTATAAATTCCACGAAACTCTAAATCTGGCTCCTTCTCTTGCTTGAGTATCTGCTCGATTATTTCCTTCGCCTCGTCCATCGCAGGTTTGTTTGGCGCAAACAAAGTGTAGTGAATATCGTCGTCCGTATGAATCTAAAATTAATATACAATAATTATAATTTTTTTCTTTTATAAGATTTAAAGGTATGAAAAACTATTATACAAATATTTCGTTTTTTCATTATAATTTTTAATTTAATTGTATCAAAAAAGTTTTACTCCTTACACTTAAAACAAAAAATTGATTTATATGAAAATGTAAATTGATTTTCATCACCATTATAAAAATAAAAAAAAATCAAAACATTTTATTAGTATTCTCACCTGAACTCCAGTTTCGACTAAAATTTTCTTAATGTTACTTCCACTGACCCCGAGAAATCTACCCCGTTGATGAATTGGTATTTCTATTTTATCCATAACAGGCATATTGTCTTTCTTGTTTTCTCTTGGATTACTTATAACTTCATTCATTATGTTCAAAATTTTACATCGTCCTTGATTTGCCGCAGTGAGAGCTTCCATTACAATTTTCAATGGAAGACCCGGAATTTTTATATCTGCTTGTAAAGATGTAACGCCTTCCTTCGTACCAGCCACTTTAAAGTCCATATCTCCATTATAATCTTCAATACCCTAAATAAAATATCTTGATAAATAACAGTTTAAGAATTTAATTTGTAGAATAATGCATTAATACATTTGTTTACACTATTCACTTAATTGAAATTCTAGCAAATTATCTGATAACATTACTCACCAAAATATCTGTCAGTAATCTATAATCTTCAATTTGAGAATCGTTATATTTGGTCATTAATCCTATGGCAACACCTGCAACTGGAGCCAAAATGGGTACGCCAGCATCCATTAATGCTAAGCTACCTCCACATACCGTAGCCATTGATGAGGAACCTGTAAGCAAGGGAAACGTTTTACATAGAAATATCAGAAACTTTAGGAAATCGTTGAATCTTATTGTTTAATTAATTAAGAATTAATTGTTAATATTTATTATTTATAGAAAAAATACCATTTGATTCAAACACTTCGCTTGTTAACCTTATCGTAAAAGGATAGTCTTTTGGGACTACTGGTTCTATTCCTCTTTCTGCTAACGCTCCATGACCCAATTCTCTTCTACCAGCAAAACCTGCCTTTCCAGTCTCATTAGTTGCAAATGGAGGAAACTCGTAATGCAGAAAAAAATTCTTCTCTTTTTTCCCACTATAATATATATACAATATGTGAGTAAATTAAATAACAACGAATAGTTTGATTAGTTTACCTAGAAGGTAAACCTTGTTTTGCACAGGTGTCAGTACCTGTCAGAACAAATACTATTTGTGTTGACGCTGAACTGATTCTTTACTTTCTTTTGATAAAATTCTTTGAGGCAGGACTTATTTCTGTTCGCACAGTGCTCAGTTTTGTACAGATTCTTCCGTGTACTTTGTATGATACTTTAGTTCTACAAAAAAAAAAAAGTAAAATTTACCTTAAAAGCATCGACAGTGTATCCATTTTCAGTGCACTTTGTGGTGAATCTAATGTAACTGTACAGAATACTTGAGTCTGTCCACGTTGAAATACCGCAGAACCATGAAGTGGTGCAAAAAGATCAACTTTGCACGATATATCCCTTAAATCAGTCAAACCTCGGCCATCACATCTACAAATTATCAATCACAAATTATCATAAATACCATTGACAATAAGATCTTAAGAAAAAAGAAAAGAAATTCTTGACAAATCAAATAAATAGTATCCTTCTTCTCACGAACCTGACATTATTTTCAAAAATTAATGACTTAAACACATCTTTAAAAGTCTGTCCGAAAGCCTCATGTACAGCAGTCAGATCAATGTCCGAATACTCAGTCTTTATTTTCTCCACCACCTGTGTTCTGAGCTCACTAATAGCATTATCTCTTTCTACTTTGTCTAGCGTATGGTTCATAAGAATTTCATGTATTTTAACTTCCGACAGACACTTGACTGTGTCCAGAATATCTGGGGAAACTGTACTTTGTAATGCTACCTCTCGTTTAGTTTTGCCGAATTGTAGTTGTAGTTGCTGAATGCCATGAACAATGGACTGACACTCTTCCACTCCAAATTTAATAGCCTTTTTTAGATTTTGATCACTGATATTGTTAGCTGAACCTTCCAACATGACCACCATATTATTTTTTGTCGCGGATACAACCAAGTTCAAACTGCTCTGCTGACGCTGTTGTCTAGTAGGATTAACAATTAGTTCACCACTAATCATGCCTATCCTCACAGCTCCTACCGGTCCATTCCAAGGGATATCTGATAGCGTTAACGCAGCTGAGGCAGCGTTTATTGCAATGACATCTGGGTCGTTGAAATTGTCAATTGCCAACATATTACACATAACTTGAGTGTCATAATAGTAATCACTGGGAAACAAAGGTCTTATGGATCGGTCGATCAATCGACTGGTGAGAATTTCAGTTTCATTTGCGCCAAGCTCTCGACGTAAAAAGTTTGCTGGGATTCGCGCAGCTGCGGCCATTTTCAGTCGGTAATCCACAATCAAAGGCAAAAATGAACTGTTGGAGGATTGTGCCTTACTAACTGCAGTAACCATGACGGACGTGTTGCCGTACTTTGCCACAGCTCGACCATCCGCAAAACGTGCAAATGAACTTGGCGAAATCGTAAGATGTTCTCTAAAAAATTAAATACATTAATGACATTTTTATAAAATAAATAAATATTTATTTATTTAACATGTCCAGTATAATTTATTTGACTTTTATGAAGTGTTGATAAATTTTTAAAAATGTATTGTATGTATATGTACTGATGTTGTATGAAAAACCAAAAAAAATTTTTTTTAAGTGACAGATACTTGGATAGATACCGAGATAAAATTGTTTAATCTGTCAATTGCACTTAATATTTGGTATCATTTTTTTATAATTTTAATATATTTTTATTCTTTTAGCCATATTTTTTTTATATATAATTGATAAATGCTTTTTGATAGAATTATTATTTTATTATAACATTAATCAATTGTAAAAATTTATGAATTTGATGAATTCACTTTAATAAAATTGAATATTTAATAATTGATGTGTTTATACTGCTTTGAATTGTTGCAACTGAAAGTATTATAGTAAAATTGTTCAATAAATTAAACATAACAGTGCACAATAAAGATTTATTATATGAAAAAATAGCAAATGATATTAATCATACACATTTACATTATTCGGAAACAGTACTTTTGTATAAAAATGTCAACATATGAATTTTGCAAGTGTAATTAAGGTTAGGTATTTGATAATAAATTCTTACCCATTTGACAGTTTGATACAAGCTTCTGAAACATTTTCTGTTACGTTTTTTGTGTTATAATTTCTACAATTCGCTGACAGGGTTTTGAGGTACAATTTTTTACTATTTCGAAATAAAAATAACACATTTCGTCTGGATAACCTGTAAATAAGCGGTACAGCCATTGCAAGATATACACCGGCATCGATTAATCGCAAAACATATTCTTAGCAATACTGATGTGAAGTTAGGAATAAACATTAAATATTGTCATAGTATATAATATAACCACAGCGCATCGAAAAATGATTTTATTTATTTAATATTATTTAAATGGCAGTGTTAACATCATATTTTATTTAATTACTACGTATTAGATCTATATATCATCTCTTATTAAATGGTTATTTTAAACAACAGGCAGGTATTTATAACCTCTCTACAATTATATTAATTTTAATTGAAAAATTTAATTTTATTTTCAATTTACTTATTCTTTTTTTAAATAAAATAATTACATTAATTAATTTCATTAAAAAAAGTTTACTAATTTTCCTATAAAACTGAATATAAAGCTGTGGACTATTTGCCACCATCATGTAAACATATTTTAAATGTGTTTTAATTAATTTTGTAGAGCTGCATTACATTAAATTTATTTTATAAAGAAAAAAAGTTACACTAAGGATTGAGTAATTAAAATAAAATTTAAATATCATTCATAACTTTGAGAAAGTGTAAACAAAACATCAGGATTAAAAATATCATTACATTTTAGGTAAACATGTTGCTTCGAAATGTTCAAATTGTAATTAAAGGATTTAGTAGGAATTTTCATACAACAAAACATTTGATGATGTTTCATGAACAAGATCACAGACGTGGACATGAGCCTGTTTATGATGAACGATTTAAAATAGAAGAGGGATTTGTCAAACAATCATTACAATCATTACGAATGTTGAAGGAAGAATTACTCAAACTGAAAGATGAAATGAAAGAAAAATTTAGTTTTGCTCCTAAAGTGATCTATAGACGAGGAGAAGTTGATCTTATTCATAAATTTAATACAGATCCTAAGAGCTTGCATTCTTGGATTGTAACAACTGATAAAGATTATGAATTTGGTTTTTCAGAGGCAAAGTATGTACATTTTTATATTTTTATTATATGCATTATTAGCATTGAAATATAAATTTTATTATTACGCACCACAATTTTTACAATCAACTCAGATTCAAAACTTGAATTTTAATTGAAAATTATCATTTTTAGACCTAACAAAAAAAATAATTACAATGGTGTGGTATTAATTATAATTTCAGATTAGAATTATCATCCAGAGGAACAGCAATATTTTCTGGATATTTAGACACAACTGTTCCAAAGGATGGTGAATTAACTGACGCAGGTTTTGCAATTATGTCGATGACTCCTAGAATGAAATCTTTCTTTCGTGTAGAATCATATATGTGGCACCAATATACTCATCTAGTATTTAGAGTTAGAGGAGACGGACGAACATATTCGATTCATTTGAATCCAGCACGAAAATATGATGTCGCTTATTTCGATGTACATAGTTATTTATTATACACCAGAGGTGGTCCATACTGGCAATATACAAGGATACCATTTTCAAAATTTTTCTTTGTTGGTAAAGGAAAGGTACAAGATAGGCAATATCCAGTCTGTCTACATGACATAGTTAAAATTAGTATCAGTTTGAATGATAAAATAAAAGGACCTTTTCAGTTAGAAATAGATTTTATTGGACTTGAATGTGATGACTCGCATACGGAAGAGTTTGCATACGAAAGTTACAGATTTGAACGACCTATGGTGTAATATACATTCAAAATTATTTGATAATAAAAACTGTACATAAATAAGTGTCAAATTTGTTGATATAAATAAAATTATTTAAATACGTTTTTAAAGCTGTTTTAAAAAATATTTAACTTTGTATACCAATTTACATTAATATAATTATGAAAATGATTCGCCTGTTTAATATTAGATAACAGATAATACAAAATTTGTTTTGTTCCTAACATTTACAAAAGCTTACAAAAAGCACTGAATTGAGTCATATGAATTACAAAACTTAGAATTTAGTTTTGATTAGATTGCAATTTTATTAGAAAGAAAACAAGTAAATTTTGTGCCTACATTTTTTTCTTTATTACTAAAATTTAATTTAAAAAATTTAATATACCTATATGTTTATTCAACGAGATAAACGTTTTCAATAAAAAATTGTCCTTCTCTTTCTTAATTTCATAAAATTATATTATCAAAAAGTTTTTCTTACAATATTCATATCTAAATTCTTAATATATGATAGAAATAAAATATACTTTACAACAAAATAATAACTGGCTACTGATGTTCAGTACATATATACATTTTTATGTTGAGTGCAATATAATTTTTATTGTTTTTCTCGCAGAGATTTTCTCTTTGTTAATATTTTATACGTATCTTTGGATACCAGATAACTAAGTCCTCCAATAACAGTAGTTACAGCTGTAACTACACATAATCCATGAAATACTGGATGATCGACGAAATGAAATACTGGAGCTGCTATAGCACCAGCTACTAAAACTAATTGTACACCAGTATTTAACTTGCTCACTAGAGTTGGTGCTAACTGAACCGTTGCATAAGTAGGATCACAATATTTTGCCAATGATTTCTGAAAAAATATATTGAAAATAAGTGTTTAATCAATAAAATTATATTGATTGTATTTCAAAAACAAAAAGTTAACTTAGATGTTTACAGTTTTAAATGATATTGCCAAAAAATAGCAATTTGACATTGAATAAAAAAAAAAAAAACTTAAACACATTTACATTTAAGTTGAATACAAATATAGAGCAATGTGTTTTTCTAAATCTCTCGGTATTTATATATATTGTTTTCAAAAATAAAAATAAAATACATAATTTTAAATAACAGCGATATCGGTTTATTCACTTACTGGATGAGGTAAAGATTGATATCGTATATAGGAAGCAGCACCAACTAGCGCTATATCTCTAGCAACCACCAAACATGTTAATGACACTGGAATTAAACCCACCCAAGCAAGTGAAAGAAACAATGTTCCTACTAATAATTTATCAGCCACAGGGTCAAGGAAACTTCCAAGTTTTGAAGCTTGAGAAGACCAAGTGCGTGCTATCCATCCGTCAGCCAAGTCACTCAATCCAGCAAAGCCAAGTAAACAGAGAGCAAACTAAAATGAGAAAATAATACTAATTACCTCAAAATATTAATTAGTATCTATAACAATACAATGACTTGTATTGTTCTGAATACAGCCAAAGCGTAATCACAATAATAAATATTATAATGAAATAGTGGTAGATTATTTAGACAGGTTTGTTATTTTCAACTACTAATCAGTGAAATAAAATTTTTGTACAGAAATTATTATATATAATTATTAATTATTTCATAATAACTTAATTTTCGTTTTATGCACTTATGTTTTTTAAATAAAAAAGAAAAATATGTATTTTCTTTAAATAATGAATTAAATTAAAATTGATTACCTGGTATTCTTGATTTAAAATCAAATAACTTAAACAAGGCGTTGCAACAATTCTTCCAATGCAAAGAAAATTTGGAATAGTCCAAATGTTTTCTTTCTCAATTATCTCCCCAACTTTTCGTTTAGTATTTCGCAATTCTCGAATCAATTTCGAACGCAGCGCCTTCCTTCTCTCCCTCCTTTCCTTTGAAAACGGATGATCACCTTGAATTTGTCGTATTTGTCCGTTGCTCTGATAAAATCTAAATCTCAGCTGACAAATGCATCGTTGAAAAATACTTCGTTCAGTGATAGAAGTCCTCAAATGTAGTAACGCAAAATAACTCATAATTATTAATTATTATGATTAAATTTCATCTGTCCGTCAAAAAAGTAACCGTAACCAGAGCCGTTGTCTAATGATAATTATCAAGCAAATATAAAAATCAATTTAACAAAATATTTGTCAAACTGAAATTTCATGATACAGTCAATTACAGTGGTTTAAAATAATAAATGAGCACAACTTTGAGGTTAGGCCGCTCCATCACGAAGACCACGCATGTTTTCGAACACGTTGCATGGGTTTTCGTTCAATTTCATTGTACAACCCTCAGATGTTAAATTTCTTTTATGGTTGTAGTTCTCAATGATTTAATACTTTGAATTTTTTATCCGTTCAGTCTTTATGCACATTTGACTTAACTTAATATACTAACTTAACTTAACGTTGTTGTTGTATTTGATGGTTGTACTTGAAATTAGTTTACTTTGTAAACACGTGGTTTACAGATAAGGAAAAAGAAGTATAAAATTTGTCATGTTTTTGCAAAAAGTAAATTTTTATTATGGCTAATGTAAAGTTTTTATACATTACAACGAAATTTTTTCATTAATTATTTTATTGATCCATTGTTTGAATAATTAACTTTGAACAATATAATAAGCAATGAAAAATTATGTTTAATTCAACAATCAATGTATTGTTGTATAAATTATGTAAAAAAATGTCAAAATATTCGTGTGTACATTAATATTCCCGCTTAAATTTGAATGCACGAAGGTGCGTTTTCATGTGCAATAATTTAACAACAAAGATTCAGTAAAGCTGTTTTTATTTTTGAATTTTAAAATTGACATTTTTGGGATTCTAAATCTGATAATTTTTTGGAATTTCAAATTGTTTTTTTTTTTTAATTTCGATTGAAAATATTAATAGTAACAAAATAAAATGTTTTAAATCCATTTGGTTGCTACTGATTGGCTAAACGTTTGTCTCCCTTTTTTAATTTTTTTGCAGAATGAATAAAAAAAAGTTCTGACTAATTTGTAAACAGTATTGTTTTCATAACACATCAGTATTACGTTTTTGGCGTATGTTCCAATGTTTCACCATCGCCGCTAGCAACGTTACGAGATAGACAAGGACGCACGCTTTCTAGTAACAGACCTCCGCTAGGGTAGAGTGGGGAGCGCGCGATTCGCGCCAAATGGCGGCCAGTTTGCGCGCTCCCCACTCTCTGCCGCACCTTAAATGTCCCTTCACACTTTCGTTGTGAAGGGACATTTAAGGTGCAATGCTGAAGCCAACGGTTGATCTTCCGCGTTACAAGCTACGCGAAGTGATTTTTTAGCGCGAAAGTTATCCGACATTCGACCGTTATTTTTTATAACCGCGACAAAGTGTTGGCGATTTTTTTTTTTAACTTTTTTCCATTCGAATGTTTATCGACACGTGTTTTCGCAAGTGTAGTGATATATGATGCTGAATCCTGTCTGCTGCTAATAGTTGCTGCTTGTGTGTTTTAAGGACTTCAGAAGATGCTTCAACTTTCTGCCGGGTTTGCCGTCCTCAACAAATTTTCGGGTCGCCGATGGACACCGCGGGATTTTAAGGTCAGTACACATTTGTTCGTGGCATCCCCTCGTCGTGGGACGTTACCGGTGAGTAACTTTTCATTTTCAAAAATAATGTTTGTTGCATCTTATAGGGATATAATAAAAATTTATATTTTATGTAAAATAATTATTTCGTAATTCAAACTAATTAACGGTTATTTTTATTATTTGATTTCACACTTTTTAATGTTGATTAATTACACATTCGATTTTGTTTCAAAAGAGTATTATTACTTCAAAACAGGAAACAGAAAACAACTAAACAAGGAAACCAAAATACTAGTACGATTATCGACATTTGGTGCATATATCATTTCAATTCCCATTTTCGGAATTAAATAAGCGTTGAAATTGTGTTCGTCAAGTTTTATGGTTTTCGGGTTTTCAAGTTTCCCGCTTGCTGTTTTAATATAAGAATAAATCTACCTTTTTTAAATGCGTCAAGTAACATGCATAGAACATACTTCTCTAAATAAAACTAGATATAGAAGTTGCACAGAGCTTGCTAAAATTTTTCGTCACCACTTCCTGCAATGAAATTTATCTTTTGAGGTGTTCTCTTAGAATACTAACGATATCAAACGTTAGTCAAACATTCGATTTCCAATATTGTTCGACTGTTTATCGCACATGAAGACGCATCTTTAATTTCATCACTGGATACTGCTGCCATCTGTGCAACTCAACACGTGCTTTTTCGATCCGGTTGTTCCCTGTCGGTCCGGTCAAATTTACGTGTTTTCAATTTATTTTCTTACAATTTTTTATGTAAATTTTGACATAGTGAATGATTTATTGTTTAGTGATATAATTTAAATAATAATTGTGGACGTTCACTGAATCTTACTTGATTTAATTTTGTTGACACAACAAAAAATCAGTTTTAACATAGAATTTATCAGTTAAAAAAAAAACAGTTTTAACCTAAGAGATGATGTAATAATTGTTTTTTATTTACCTTTTAATAATTTTATCAACATTAGTCGATTTTGTAATAAATCATAGATTGAGTGTCTGTAATAATAACATTATAATGACAAAAGACAAAGCGGAAGAACCGAAACCTAAGATTCAAAAAGAATTTAATAAACCTGAAGGTACAGGTAACGAAGATGAAGTTTGGGATACTTATTTGTATCCTGAAAGGAGAGGAGGACATTGGCAAAGAAATTGGTTCCTCACATTTATCGGCTTTGAAGGACGAGAAGGATTAGCAAAAATAAAATGTGAACGAAATGTTTATAAATGTCTTCAAAGTAAGAATGATAGAAATATTTTTTAGTTGTTTTTACATCTATATAATCAATAAAACATAGTAATATCCTATTAAATAAATAAAATAATGTATTAAAATATTATTTATGAACTGAAAGGAAGAACATTACAATAAATAATGAAAATTAAAATTGTATTGTAAATATATAAATTATCTACAATAATAAATAATAGGTAATTTATGTAATAATAACAAGAAAAAGAATCATTTGCTTATATCTTACAATTTCAGGTCCGATTATTAAATTATTTCTCGGAGCATTAGAATCTGCAGGATGGTATTTATACTCATTATAACAGAATTTTATTATATTAAACTTGATTAAAAGAAATCAAAATAATAATTATTCATAAACAGTTTGAATTATGATTTTGAATTTCTTTTAGTAAGTTTGATGTCAGAAGACACGTATCCTGTGAAATGTGTGATGCTCGTTTGGCTGGTGGTTATGATCCTGAATTGAATCAAGTAAATAAATATACAGAAAATTAATATCTATTTGAGGAAATCTTGCAGTTTAAAATCAATAACTTGAAAGAATAGTATTTTGTAATAATTACAGCATATAGATTTTGTACTATGATTTATTCCGCAACGGTATTTATTCCAGATCATTGTGTGTCAAAATGTAGCACGTACTAGAAACAGAGTTCAAAATACTATGGCCCATGAACTTGTTCACATGTTTGATTTCTGTCGAAACAACTTTGATTTCAAAAATCTTGATCATGTTGCCTGTTCAGAAGTTAGAGCTGCAAATTTGACTGGTTGTAGTTTCTTAGGCTCATTTGTTCAAGGATTTCATCCAGCAACTCAAATCAAACAGGCTCATAAGGTATATAGTATCTATATAAATTTCACTTATATTTGAAGATAAATTAACTATACAATAATTCTATCCCTCCTTATGTAATATTTTGAAAAATTGAATTTAAATTTGCCGTGTTTTGTTGTTGAGAGAGTCATGTCTTCTTGGAACAAATTAAGTATATAAAAGTTGATTGAATATTTGCTAATCAACCTATAACAAGTGTTTTGAAATTTTAGTTTTGTGTAATTGATCGAGCCGTTATGTCGGTATTAGCAATAAAGAAAGTAAGCAGGAAAGAAGCTGAAGAGGCGGTTAATCGTGTTTTCCCTCGTTGTTACCACGACTTAGAGCCTGTAGGAAGGCGTATTAAACGTAACTCAGATGACATGACAAGAGCATATAGGGAAGGATATTACTATGGCTACTTATAAAAAGAGTAATGTAAATTGTGTAAAATACAATTGTATATACGTACATAATAAAATAAATATCAAATTGTTATGACATTCGACTTATTAATGCGTAGCCATATTCGTTGTAGAAAAAAGTTGAATGCAAGAAGATTGGTTTTCAAGGAAAGTTTGCACTTTCCTATCTTGCGTGGTAAGAAATGGTCAGTGAAAACTTGCAATTATCTTATTTGAGACAATTGGAAAAAAAAAGAAACGAAATTTAAGTATAGAAAAAGTTGGCCCTGTTTACTAATTCCCTTCTTCTTCAATAATATAACAAATTTACATAGGAATCGACTTCTTTTCAGTAGTTTAAGCATACAAATTTCCTACGACTTCGTTTTCGACGAAATTCACTTAAGTATTTAAGGGTAAAGATTGAAAAATAAAAACCACAATATAAAATGAAAGTGATACATTGTTTGATGCATTTTTTTTTTTTTTTTTCGTACGTAGGTATGCCAATAATGCAATGTTTTTTTTCATTCTACTTTCTTTGTTTATCGAGATCGTTTTCGAATGCTGTCGAAACAAACATTGATATTTGAAAATAAAGCCAGTCGTCGTTTTATTAAGTGAATAATATCTCTCGCGAAAAGGTAGAATATTTGCGAGCCGAAAGACAATGCGTCGACGCAAATCGACTCGCACTGCTGACACACTTCCGCCGAAATTCCTTCCAGTTTCACCTTTACTTATGTGGATAGTTTAAAACCGCTTCACGTAAATGTAGATAAGTCGACACGCGCGTGACATTTCCCGTTCGCGGACTCTCATTCTTTCCACTTCTCTACTTCCAATTGTCAGTGCTCTTTATTATTGTTTTGGTAGAAAATGTTTATTATTGAAATCAGTACGTAAAAATTCGGTTTAATGTCGTTTTTTTTTTTTTTTTTTTTTTTTTTTTTTTTTTGAATTATT
>JABFOV010004225.1:0-14373 GCA_022817685.1 Aradophagus sp. ZL-2020 | reverse complement strand
GTATTACTTCAATGGCAAACTTTTTAAACTAATTAACCTCTTTCTTTTTTTTTTTGAAACAACATATTTGTAAATATTACTGTAGAACAAATATGGTTTTTATATAAATACGTCATTGTAGAGGTGATTTTAAAAATAAGAACATATTAACTATTTTCAATCTTTATAGTAATGTTAATTTGATAATATTATGAATAATATAATTGGTAAATAGTGATATTCTAATCAAGGTATTCGAATTGTTACATTTCGCTTTACTCTTTTCTAAAATACCACAAAAATCATTTCTTTGTAAGGCAAAAGTTCAAGGTCGACGCTCGTAAGAAATTTCATTTTATCTGCTTTTTATTACAAACACTTTCACAATGCTCGCTTGGATTGGGAATTGGTGTATAAATGATCCTTTTTTTTGTATCAATAAAATAATATTAAGATCTACCAATATGGTTTTATACTTGACCTGTTCAACTTTATGACATCTCTAGTAAACGGATTTAGAACAAAGCAACTCTTCGTTAGCATTTTTCTTTCAATTTCACATAAGTAAAACTTTTACACGCCTAATCTTCGAAATAATGAAGGAATGTCAATTGTTTCCGATACTTCTAATCTCAATTGTTTCTAACACGTTCGCCTGATAACATTCATAAATAACAAATCTCCAGGATTAAATTCGTTTCAATGTCTAATGCGCTTGTGATTATAATCATTACGTTCCTAAACCAGTTTGAAAAGTGATTTAACTTTATAATTCGCGTTCATATTAATTAAGAAACTTTTACAGTGTCAGCCCAACCGCCGCGAGACATAAAAGGTGTCGCGTCGTTTTTTTAGCGGATAAAAAGATAGGTCCTTAAGTTTTTTTTTGCTGACGTTCGCTAACGGAATCGTAAATAAATTAGTTGTGCTGAACTATTAATTGCAAATATAGTTGGATGAATTTATAAGTGAAAATTGAAAATCAACACAAAAGTTGGTAACAAAAAAATTGCTTCTTGAAAAAATTATGCTCATAACTTTGTTATGAAAATCTAATTAAAATTATCATCACAAGACTGGCAGAAGGTGTAATTTATCGGCAACAGGAAAATCTCAGTCTCTATAAATGCTTATTAAAAGTGAGAGAGAAAAAGAAAAAGAAAAATGCGGTAAAACAACTACCACAACGTCCCATGTCGTGAACATCGATACGAATCAACTGAAAGCACTAGTTTCTGCACTTTTCTTCCAAGAGCGAGCACCTTGTTGCCGCACGTAATTAACAGCCCGATGATAATTTATCGTAAATATTATCGCGACATTCACTGGCATTGCATATTTCATCACGTAATTACAAATGACTTATAAAAAAAAAAAAAAAAAAAAGAAAAAAAATCTGCTTGCGTTTAACTACAAATTGTGTTAGGTGATCGGCTTTGGCCGGAGGAAAGTGAAATATCGATTGATGGGAAAATAATTTCCCAAAAATGGCAATACCGATATGTTACGTGTATATCGGTCTTTGATTGACAGAGATGATAAAGTAGCGTTTACAATTATTCGGGAGAATGTGAGTGTATTTGGAAAGATATCCAGTTTCCTATGGCAAAGTTTGCCTTGTCTCGATTTCCCACTTAGTAGCATTTCATTAATGTAATAATATTGCTGAATTATGAAGAAATACTTCCAAGTTTGAACAGCGGAATATATTGGTCAGTAGACATTTCTTCTGCCACCTTTCTCGGTTATTTACATCTTTTAGGACGTCCCACGGAAACGTCGTATGGTTTGACGAAAAGGAAAGTGATTTTCGGAATGTTCACCAGCGGTGATTGCAAGACCGTTGGACCTAAGCAAGCGAGCGAGCACGACTCCGAGCGAGACCGGCAACCCTTTCTATACCTTCCCTTTCACTTTCGTCTATCGTGTTGTGTTATATTCGCCAAAGCTCGGTCGGGGCCTAGTCGCCGTGGCTGTTTCTCTTAAGTACATTATGCGCCGCGTTGCGAATAGCGTAATAAGCAATAATTTTCGGTGTAATTGGAAGATGGGCTTTTCAGGAGGCTTCGCTTGCCATTCAAGGAGAGTCAAAAGTTTCCTTGATATCTTTCCAAGATAACTTTCAGTTTCCGCAAGGTATGTTAGCTTAACGCTGAAAATTTCGTCAATTGGACAAAAAAAGTTGCAGATCATAATATAATAACCGAATATTAAATGTTTATATTAAAATGTTATTCTAGCGTTATTCACGTGTTCGTGAAAACATTTGTACCGATGTTGAGTTTTTCATAAGAAATAATAGTTAGAAAATATGTTGAATTGAAATTTTTTTGAGCAAAGAATCTCTGCGAAATCAGAGGTCATTTTTCAATCCTTGTCGGTGCATGATCTGGTTCCAAATGGGCTTTTTTTTTCTACGAGAGTTAGCTAACAGACTGTCAATACAGGTAACAACGTCCTTCGTTTGTACCGATAAAAAACTGTTCATTAAGTTTAGGTAGGTGACTCAGTTCATACTGAGTTCCAACCAGAAAGTTTGGGTTAAGGTAACTGTATCCTTCGTGCGTTTTACTGGACAACAATATGTTTAAAGTTAGGTTCCAGTCAGTGAGTTCAGGTTAAGGTGAGAAAATCATTTATTTTAGATTGGTTAAATCCAATTTTACTTCAGTCCAGCGAACCGTCACTTGGCGAATGCGAAACATTAGCAAATGAAACTGAAATAACAATCAAATATTTGTCCTACAAATGCACTGTTCCTGAAAATGACACACCAATCTGTTTGGTGTCTTGCAAAACTTGGACACCTGCATCCAAAATTTTAACCGCGCAATGTGAGTTAGTAACGTTAAAACTGGTCAGTTTGTTGGCGACACTTTCATTCATACTTTCAGTTTTTAATTGCCGCGAATTACAAAGTCTCGTAAAGTGCGGTTGGGAAACTACGTTCCAGATACCATTGGCAACCGCGACATTTTATTTATGACGCGTGAAAATAATGATAAACATGCGGGAACCGAGCGACGGCATTACTCGCCCCGCCACGATACACATAAAATTAGATCGCGAGCATTTAAATAATGGATAACTCGGTCGCATTGAAAAAAAAAAAATCCAGCCGCCGCGACCTCTCTTTCTCCCGGCCGCCCTCCTCTTTCTCTCCATCACTCTCCATCCGCGCGTTCCCTTTCATATCAACTTCCGCCTACCTTTCCGGCGCAATAAACGAACGGGCATTCATGGCTTTCCATTGGCGCGAGTCCGCGGGAAAAATATCGCAGCGCAGAAAAAATGTGGCGCCGCGGAAAAATGTGGAAAAACAGCGCAACTCCATTATTCGTGGCGCTTTTCTCAGAAAGGCATTTTGCCGCTTGGAATTTCGTAAGAGCGCGTTTAATTGATCGCGCTTGATTGTTAGCAAATCAATGCGGGCGACACTTTTGCTTTCGCGTTTTCAGGATTGCTTTGTTCGGCCGACGTTTCGAGGCTGCCGCCGCGCCAAGTGCATTATCGTGTCGCTCAGTGAGGCAAACAACGCAAACAAAACGAAAAACCGTTCGATTCTGTGTGTAAATTTACGCCTAGGTATTAATAGACTTATCGCGAGTAGATATAAGTGTTCTATCGCGTGTGACAAAGTTGTGTCACTTTCTTTCTTTTCCCCCGTTTGTAACGTCGTTAGATCAGTGAATGCTTCGTGACTGGCGCTCACTCGATGCGTTATTTCGGTACCCACGAGATAATGCCAATGCAAATGAATTTAGTCTAATAACGATTCTGCTGCGTAATGCATAATCGTGTGGCATGTTACAATGGCTTAATGATCGAAACGCGAGACTTGATATCGCGCGACAGTTGGAACTGATTTGACCGAGATTTTAATTACTATCTTTCCTTCCAATGTTTTCATCGTCAATTTTGTAGCCGGATGGGTTTTTGATGAACTATAAATTACAAGTTCGTTTTTTTTTCAAGTTTTTATTGAACTTTGTTTGAAAACTTGTCGACGTCATGCAATTACTTTAAAAGCGTCGTCTATAATCCAAGGATCCTTTAGTAATCCGACAAAAGGAGAAATATTGATAAAAAGGAAGGAAAGGCATTAAAATATTGCATTATGATAATCCTGTGATATATATAATGTCGAATGACATTTCATCTTTCCACTGAAAGTGTGTTAAAAGGAAGTTTATTTATAGAATACTTATCAAAATGTCAAAATTTTTGCAACTTCAATTTTTTGTTTATAAGTTTTACCTTCTCCGGTGCTTCTTTAGTCTCCGTTCCGTGATTGTTGTCGTTAATTATTCATACACTTGCTTTTATTATTATATTTTATTAAATAATTTCAACTAATTTCAACATGTAACTAGACAATAAGATCTTTTGGAGTAGAAAAGAATTATTTTTAAAGTAAAAATATTCTCATCAACTATATAAATTATGAACATTCGTATGGCGATTCTATTCATGTTCATGACAATTTTATTAATGTTCATCCTAGTTGAACAACTATAATCTAGGTAGACCTTTATAAGCATTGAAAAGGGGAAGCATTACTTATCTAGCAATGACGTGCTATCATCGTGAACTGAGCATTCAAAGACCACGATAAACAATCAGGGTGTGTCTAAATGAGGCCTAGATATAATTTTTACTAAAGGAGTGTTTGAATTGAAGATCATCAATTGACAAACGATAAATCGTATACGCATTCAATTCCGATCTGTCAACAAACTCGATCTGCTGACAATTTTTTATTAATGAGTCTATCAAATCATGAGCCATGTTGCTAATTATTCACATAGCCAACACCAGCCCTTCAAACGTATCATCAACAATCATTAACCGCCGTTGAAAATGTCTACTTTGTGAAAAGCAGCATCACCAGCGCATCGTACAAAACAAAACACTTTCGTCTCCATGACGTAACTCAGCGCACTCACACGTGCGAGCTAAAAAAGCGCCTTTTTTCTCCCGGCCAATCTCATTACGTGATTTGATACTGTCATCTCGATGTTTTTTTTTCTCTTCTCACTTCATCCTCGATTAGAATTTTATTAATAATTACCACCGTTCATTGTTTAATATGCTGCGTGTTAATGAGCGTAAAAAAGCAGCGGAAGAAAAAACGCGACTCTCATGTTGAATTATTCGTTGAATTTTCAATGACGACGGCGACTCATTGAAACGTCTTACGTAACGACCGCCGTTGGGAGGCATGGTACAAAATGAAAATTTCTCGCTGATAACATTGAGCGGTGATTATTTTCAGCGTCCTTCGGCCTAGCGATATAACTAAATCGAATTAAGTTCGCGCTGAGCACGCGCGGCCCTACCGGCCGCGTCGCGCCGCCGATTGTTGCGCCGATTTTTTTTTCTCGCGCGCAGCTCGCGAGACATTTCGTCGATTGCACAACCGCTTTTTCTTACGTATCGCTTAATTGTTCGTCGTGATTCAATAACCAACAATTGTAATTTGTTATGCACTTTGCGGCGGCAGCCTTCGAATCGCGCGCGCGTTTTATTGCCCGTCCCCTTCCCCTCGGCCGACTCCGGTTCACCGGTTCGTCGTTTAATTAAACGCGTATTTCATTATGTATCGAACTTATTGCCGTGCATGTTTTAGGCCGTGCGTTATACCGCACGTACACACGTGCGCCAAACGTTCCCACCCACAATGTAAGATCACTGATGATTACGTAAAATGTCCAACGCGCGGGGACTACTGTCCGTGTGCAACGTAACGCGCTCTTTACCGCACGCTCGCACTCGCAACAGCGGTACGAGCAACAACACTTGAATAACTTTTTCGTTATTTTCTGCCAGGCGGGCTCCGCCGATCTCTCCGAACTGTTATTGAGAAAAGTACGAAACTGCTTACTGTGCGAAATTAAGGCGTCACGTGACGGCAATGGGATCAATGAAACGACTGTGGAAAGGAAAATAGATTGCTAAATTACTAATCCTGGATCATAGAGTTGTTTATTCATTAATATTTCATTAAGATTAAATCGATTGGAATTAGTTACATTTCAAACGATTAATTGAGGAGTTGTAGTGTTGATATTGATTTTGATTGGTTGTATTGTTAACAACTTTTCTACTGGTTAATATACCATTTTAGCTTAATTTTTTATTAAGTTAATCATTTTTTTCCAAAAAAATCAACCTGATAAGTTTTTTTACAATATTGTATCCTTTTTTGAAGTTTGAAAGAATGAAGAGTGTATTTTGAATTGATATACCAAAGCCAAACTTTCACTTTTTCACCGTTGAATTTCCATCGAAGGAAAGGGGAACTTCATCATTATGACCATTTGGATTTGTATCAAACTACACGAATGGGTTTGAAATTCGGCTACTTTCCGTTCACCGCGATAATTTCACTCAAATGACATTTTCCGGTGTCGTAAAGTGAACGAACAAAGAGTGTTTATCGATCTTTGCACGCTTTTTTCCGCACTTGTGTAACACGGCCGTGGCATAGGCGGGACGCGAGTAATTTCGTTCCATTTTCCATTATTTACAAGTTGTAAAAATAGATCCTCGCGCCTGCTGCAGTTCCGCCGTCATTCAGCGATACAATCGTAACGCCCGACGGGTTTCTCACCAAATTGATTCGTATTGTACTACGACGGTTTCTATCTCCAACGACACGCTTGTCTTTTCGCCGAGTGTCTTAATTGAAAATTTTCGCACCGGTCAAAGGCTAACGGTAATACTGAGTCGGTCTAAAAATAACTGACTGCCATCCACGTGTGACATATGCGTGTTGTTTATATCATATGCGCGTGTGCAGAAAATAGGTTGGAACCACAGATAAGAGACATTTATAGTCAAATGCAGTACATGTGCACGGAGACGGATTCATAATTAATTAAAGTATACTAAAATATTACACTGTTATCATGTGTTGCATTGTGTAAACATGATAACATTTTTCCAACTGAAATTTAAACTTTATAAACAAATTGTCTTGTATAACTGATGACATTAAAATAAGCTATAATAGTATGAAGAAAAAGTAAAGTAGAAGTACTTGTTATCATAAATAAATTATTAATATTCTGAATTTTCAGTCAAATTAAAAATAAAACATTTCTAAATGAAGACATCCATTTAATTTAGATTGCATAAATAATATTATAATTTAATCGCATGATTGATGTGATTAAAAGAATTTTTTTCCTTCCGTGCAATTGAAAAGTCTTGAATAGAATAGAGTCATAGTTGCTCTAATATACATAGTAATTTTAATCAATATTTGAATTACTTTCACTTGTAATTTAACAAAAAATATGAGAAACACAAAACTCAGTTAATTTCATTAGCTTTTGAATTTCCTTACAATATTTTTCATTTTTCTTTTTATTATGATAATAATTATTGAACTTACAAAGTGATATAATCTTATCCGTCCGATTGTGAATGTCGACAAAACGATTGCATTTCAACGTCATGCAGTTACCAATGTTTAATTGTGTCATTTGGAAGAGAATTGTATGCTTCCTGCACATTATGTCACTTTTGACAAAGGTCAATAAGTTTGAAGTTAATTGCATGTTGCATTTCATCCGCGTTACGACAGTAGCCAGAAACTCGAACGTTTGTAGGGACAAAAAGAAGAAAAAGAATCATTGTGCGCTGCTATGATTGTAATCAACGCGGCCGCACAATGAGCATTACTTACGTACAAGCCAGAAATGCGAAACGCAAATGTCGCACGGGATTTGATTGCGAGCGACAGGAATTCGTCCGCGAGGAAAGATTTGCGGCTTGTTATGCGAATCGCGCTCTTACATCATTACCAAATCGCGCCTCAAAAATTCCGAGATGTAATTCTTTTTTTTTCCTTTTCTTCTTCTTTAATTCTATGGCTCTGTTTGTTGACGCGCGCGGAATAATGATTACATGTTTTAATTGTTAATCGTTAAATCCGGCTATTTATATTATGTTTGTCATTTAACGCTAGCAATTTGTATTTAAACGGAGTTACATGTAAATCAGCGGAGTGTTAAACAAAGTTACACAACACGTGAAATTAATTGCACTTTGTGTGTATAAACAACTGGGCCGATAGCTTCAATTCGAAAAATTTGTGAAGTTGTTTATTCGTTGAATCTGCTTTCTTTTAAACCCATAAAATGTATCGATTGTGATCAAATGTTTACCCAAGAATTTTTTTGTTTACGATCTAAAAAAGCAATTTGAATTCTGCTTTATTTTCTTTTCGCGTCATTTCGGATTCAAAGTTAATCACTGATCAGCAAAAATTCTCTAATAAAAATAGGATACTTTATGGTATAAAAAATATCGGGTGATCTCTACTCAATTTTGAAGTCAATAATTACATTTTTCATCGCAAGCGGCGCTACTGTTTACTCTATATTATTCTCACGGAATATTCTGCTGATACGCGTGTACGAGAGCGCATAATTACTCTCGCTATTTTCCCGAGCGTGGCAATTTTCATTATAAAAACATATTAAGCCTCGCGTTTTCGTGCCTCTTCCGCATATCGGCGCCTGCGCCTCGCGTTAAATTATTAATCAAATTACTACATTAATTCGTACCACCGTGACTCAATTCACCACGGCAACTTTTTTCCGTCTAATTAAGGCAACGTCTGAAGGTGGCTGGAATTTGCGCACTGAATGTAAAACTTGTTGCACTTTGTTTCCTTCGGCTGGTTGAAGAACGCAACCGGGAAAAGAACGATCCTTGGTAAAGGCCATCCGTGGTTGCAATTGCATAAGAAATGACGAGCCGGACGCATAGTCAATAGGTACCGCGTCCTATATAAACTGGTGTCGTTGCTTGAACTGCGCGTTTCACTTTTTTCCGCCTATTCTCTTTCTTTTTTGCATGACAATCTGACCTTCGGGCGTTGCAAGTAGATTGAAAACCTCAAATTATGCAAAAATTGTAATTAGCCGTCGATACGAAGGTGTCGTAAAAATAGTTGAAAAGTGATCGAACGTTTTCACGTAAATATCAACTTCGTTTTCATAACGAGGATGTTTTATGATTCAACTGTCTATTTTATCAATTGTTTTTAATGATTATCCAACTATAAAGTCGTTAAGTCTATAATTGTCACAAAATTTGACATTTTAAGAGAAGTTTAAGTTAATTGGCTATAAAATAATCCTAACATAATGGTTTTTGTGAGAAAAGTTAAAAGAAAGAATGGTATTCTCGACTCAATAAATTACAATACCTAATCGATTGCAAGTTTTGAAATTCAACAAATGTAGTAATAAATTTTCAAATTCTTAAACCATCGACCTTTTCGTCTATTTTATGCCATCGAATCATGAAAAGCATAATTATTTTATTTGGAAATCACTGTGTGACATTATTTCGTCAGTTTCTACACTTTAATCTTGAAATGGCCTTGGATATGAAAAGCAAAATCAACATAAATACATTTTCCTACACTTTACATTTCAAACCATGTATACCTAAATTAGATAGCGAAATGGGAACGCATCGGTGACGTGAATTACAATCCTTACGTTTTTCCAAAATTTCTCCTACAATACACAATGATATAATATCTGTTTGTATTGCAATTTTCCATGGAAACGGGTGTAACGAAACAACTTGACGTAAAAATGGTTGATTGTGAATCGCCGGTGGACAATCGACGTAAATCGCGGTACTTGATTCGCGTGTGGAAAATTTCGAGGACGTGAGAGCGGGAAAAATGGTGCGCGACGACTGGGCGCGTTTTTATTTTCTCGCCGGCGTTTATTGGCTTATGCAAGTGCCGGCACGGCAGCGCGGCCGACAATGTAGGGCGAGTCGTTTCTTTCACGAATCGGCCGTCCCCGCACGCGGTCTCGTTACGTAAGCGCATTGTACCCGAGGCTGTGTCATTCAAATTGCGCGAGCGGACGAGAGGCGCCGGGCGAATTCGCCGGGCCGCCGGCTCAGCGAGACGGGGGGAGGGGGCGGAGGCGCGTCTAAAAATCGATCGACGCCCTTGAAATCGACGTCACCGATTCCTCAGACGCGCGCCCGAGAAAGTCAAGAGGCTTCCTCTCGTGCGACTTTCACGCGCCCGCCGAGACGCACAATATTTATTCGCCGGAATTACGTAAACAGCTCGCTTTTTGCATGCACTCGCGTCTCTCTTCTTTCTTTATTATTATTATCGTTTCTCCTCGTCCACCGTCGTCGAAATTTCATAACAAACGCGGCTTTGTGCCCGACGCTAAGTTCTCAGTAAACAGATAACAATGACGGAAGAGTTTGCGTGAATTTGAGAGGAAGGCGCTGTTATTGTCGATACAAAAATTACCAAGCTAACATTTTTGGTCTGAAATCGAGACGAATTGCTTGCTAATCGTTGCAGGTAATAAAAACGGAAAGAATCAGTAGGATAATTTAAGAAAGAACAATTGTCGATGGAAGTAGATTTGCTGATAATGATTGGGTATGAAATTAATTATCGCAATATCACTGTAAAAAACAGTGTCTCTTTCTGAGTCATTGTTTGGAGGAGTAGACATTAAAAAGGTTTTGAAACAGTACATACTTGACGTTAACGAAAATTTCAATGCTTTTAACATGAAAAGAGAATTTTACTTAATATATAACAATCTATAATTTATAAGAAAACTGCACAGCAATTTCTTCCAAGTTTAATAAATTTTCCAAAATTTCTACAAAAGTAATGTGCTTTTGATATAATAAATAAAGGACTTTGTAAAAAGTCCTTGTATAAATATATAATGAAAGATATACATCTTATAAGACACGTTTTCTCAAATTTAAAAAAAAAAAAAATAATATAAATTTGTTCTCCGTGCAGTGCACTACTAGTGTCTCTAGTTTAGACATTTTTGATCTTACATCAAAAATGAACCACCAAAAGTGTCGTCATTTAACTAAATTTTCAATTTTATTCTCTCACACTGAAAAATCGAATGTCTCATTCTGAGACATTTTTGGTGTATGAGAAAAAGGTTTGGTGTATAAAAAATGTATCAACATGCAATACTTTGTTTACAACGTATCTACTAGTCTTCTAAATATTTGCTCTCATCTAAAATTTCAATTTTCTTTCCGAAATCTGTTACCACAAAGTGAGTTTCAGAAACGATTCATGACATTATTTGCGAGCTACGGTCACCAATACGCATAATCAATGAATTAATAACAATCAAATTACTGCAATTTGCTATACGCTATCCGATAGTCGACACAAAGTGCGATAATTTGCCGAAGAACCGATGTTGCAATCGTATTCCGAATGCCTTCGCTCAGACTAAACAGTGTTCCGCGATTTACACGGTGATCGCGTAAAAATTAATATAATGTATGAAATTACATCCGCGCGTAAATGACACATCTCACTTGCAAATGTGTACCGCGAGTTTCAATTCAGCTCTAATACGTTGCTCGCGATGAATGTTCATTAGGTGGTAGACAAATATGTAACGCAGTGACTCACTGACTTGCCGGTAGATAAATTATAGCCGTAGCCAAGTAATCCGCCGCGGATAAAAATAATGCGTTTGACACTTATTGTAATTGAATTTGCGTTCGACGACAATACCTGTTGCAACGCTTTTTACTCCGATCCCGGTCGTTTTTATTACTGTAATCTTGCTTGCATAAGTGCGAGTTATTATATTTAGAATATTGAAAAAGCTGCGGGGGAAAAAAGCGATCGGTATCGTTGCCGCGATCGGCACTATGGAATTGCAGCTTCGGTGAAAACCGAGTCGCTTAAATAACAGCGTTGTTGTTGCTGTTATGAGTCATAATTGTAGTTCGGATGAACGTAACATATATAAGCCGCATAAATTCTTCGTAAAGAGAATTTTCTTACAGAGCTTACGTTGAATTGCTGCTAAAACGCGCATTAAGATATATTTATTACACGATTATTCGCAAATTCGTTCCAAGCGCGAAAGATTTTCAACTCAACAAACAACGTAAACGAAGAAACGATCAATCAAAAATCAATGTAGTTTCAATGGATTCATCGATTTAATGATTTGTCAATGATCTATATCGTTATGCTGATAGGTTTTTTTTTTCTAAAAGTGCTTGACTAAAAAATGAGAAATTTATATTCGACCTACCCTTCGAACATTAGATTTATTTCAATTTAACGTTACTTCACTTATTTATTCGCAATATTCTCTCGTCTGTTTATTGTCTACTGTCAATTTCTATCTCTGTCCTCTTAGCATGACATAAAGGGAAAAGTGTTTAAAAAGCCGGAAAACTGCTAAAATAAAGACACTAAGCACGCCTGTACATTTTTCATGCATATTTATAGCACTCTTTGGTCGCGTTACATTTGAATTCGCCTGCAAATTGTACGCGATGAGTATAATCGAATTTATCAAGTAGCATGACAGGTCTTGATGCGCCAAGAATTTTGCGCTGGGACAATGACCCATATAACAACGAGACGGAATCAACTGTTCAGGTTTAACGATGAGAAGAAGAGTTGCGAAAATTCTATTTGCGTGGAAATGATTTTTCGTAGCGTCATGTAGACGTAATAATAAAACAGGATTACAAAAATGAGAAAAAATGTAGAAAGAAGAAAAATGTGCATATCACTTGAGAAAAATGGAAATTATTTATATCAATCACAAATTCAAAATTGCTTGTTGTTTAATAAAATTATACGAAAACACGTGTCTTGTTTCAAAACATTTTTGCTGTTTAAAACACTAATGAATGTTTCAATATAAGACGCTTTTGGTGTTAAGACATGGCATGTGTTTCAGATCATGGTTATTTTTGTAGTGTAAAAAGCGTTCTGCGGAAAAATGATTTACGAAATAAGATGATCGATTAAGAGATTATTCAGAAATCATCGCGATCTCTTTGAATCATCTCAACGATCCTGATGTTTGATACAATGAAAACGAAGTTTATTCCAAATGAAAGACAAGTAAAATATAAGTTACTTTGCTCTAAACTCGATCTATAACAGAACAAGAGGAAAACTTCCATCACGAGTACCGCTAGACAGAAGAGGAAGAAAAAAACACTTAACGAAAGCATTTATCCATGAAACTCATAAACCGTCCTCCGCATGTGTTATATAAAATAGAAATACTGAAAACACATTAATGGACTGAAGTAATTAACAAAGTGTTGTCAATGACGTAATTTCAAATTGTATTCGCAAACAAAGCAGACGTAAAACGAACGAAGCGTATCGGGTGTTTTAGCTGAAAGTGAACACTTGTTATCATGATTTATGACAGCAAAAGAAAGTGTTCCAATCTTCAAAATAGTAGCACCATAACATGTATTTGATTGTTATGACGAAAAGATGTTCTACTTTGTACTGAAGCACAAGTGAAGAAAGTTATGCATTTTTATTTCAGAAAATCAAGGGAACAATCTTCCCAACAATCGGAGTGTTCATTGAAGTAACGCGTTATGCGTCTACTTATGAGGATTTTATTCAGCACGTCCTTGAGAAATTCTAGGAAGATCACAATCTGTATCGAAATCGAATAAGTACGCAAGCAAAATATAAATATTAAATGCACATTGATGCAACGTATATTTAACCTCAAAATGTAACATTAACATTGATTCTATACTAAAGCGACATTGTCTAGCCATGAATCAACACAGTTTAATGTTAATTTTAAATCGAATGATTCCCGATTTGAACCATATTCAATTTAACATTGTGACGCTTGTAAATTAAGCGGCATTCTTGCACCAAGATTACTGTTACATATTTATCAACTTTGTGGAATAATTCACCCGGGTGGAAAAACAAGTCTGGCATTAGTTTGGCATAAGTTTGGCATCAGTCTGGTATCAAGTCTGGATCACAAGCACGCGCCAGCCTTTCGCCAGACATATGCCACACTGTTGCCAGATTATTTTGTCTGGCAACGACATGGCACATATCTGGCAAGAAGCTGGCTCGCGCTTGTGATCCAGACTTGTAACTTTTTTGCGCGTTTCAGTGTTACATCGTGACACAGAAAATAAACTTCACGATTATTATATCTCGATAAGAATCTATAATAAATCTTTGTAGCTTTGATCACTAACTTATTCGACTGTCTACTGATTTTCGATAGCTAAAAATAGTCTCAAGGTGTGCGTGGTAACGCAGAATGAACTTGTATATAAAAATTATTGTCAATAATCTGCTAGTATTGTTAGTGATAAATGTATTGTTAAATAACAATTATACTGTTATCTTTATTATAAATCACAATTTTGTTATACATTTTCTATTATACAATGATTAAACAGGAAGTATATGTACAATATTGTACAATATTCCATGATATTATACAACGTCAATTCCCGAATTCCTTGTCATAGATTCTGCAATTGAATCTATTCAAATTTTATTCACTGCAAAAACTTCAAGGTATCAAC
>JABFOV010004224.1:0-14376 GCA_022817685.1 Aradophagus sp. ZL-2020 | reverse complement strand
GGAATAAATAGTATTGCCGTATTAAAAACCTCATTAACAAACCTTTCAAACAGATATTCTGTATAAGATTTAATAGATATTCTTTCATGAAAATGTCTTAAGTATCACGTCGAAATCTTAAAGTATCGTGGGCTTTTTACTCGGTCATATCCTTCTTGCTGTTCTATGCACTTCTCTGGACTTTCTGTTTATATACATATGCACCCACACACATGTGTTGGTATATACATAAATATGTATACATATATATAAAATGAAACATAAGTCGAATGAACTTTTATGTTACTCTCTCTCCTGTAAGGATGTCAACAATAACACTATGGTTGCCACTGTTGCCACTATCAATGTCCGGTATTCCATCACGCTTTCCTTGTCTAAATCAGCAAATTACGCGAGACAAAATATGAAACCTTCTGACATTAATGTAAAATAAAGTTTCGAAAATTCTTACAATAACCTGTTGTAGTTAAATTAATCAATGACATAATTAATGTCGTTCAAATTTGACAGAAATATTTAAACACACTAACTCCGTGATAACAGAACTGTGACTTTTCTCCAACGCCATCCATTGGTTCAGGCCGGTGCAACTAGCCAATGAAAGTGTTCCTTTTAAAATCCTAACACCGCCAGGGGTGCTAGTAGTCACTTGACTCTGTCACGTAATATAAAATGATATTAATTTATAAATATAATATACAACTTAGTAAGTAAGAATTATTGTTTCAACGTAGAATAAAACTGAGCATTAATTTGATGTAACTAAAATATTTAATAAATATTTTGTATCACGTGACAAGGCTAACTGACTACTAGCACCTCTTGCGGTATTAGGGTTTTAAGAGGGACACAGCAAATACATAGCCGGATAGGGCCGTTACACAGACCTGCATTGGTCTTATGAAAGTTTGTACAAGTTCATGCTCCCTACTTTTCGATATACAAGGAAACGCCATATAACTTGGTCCGCGTACAGGAAAAAGGAAACATTGTTCATTGTAAATCTATTATATCATTGATTCTGGAATTTACGTTTTATCGACATCCATAATGTCTTCATGTAAGTATACAGTTTTTGAATTTCCCTTCAATGATTTGATACAACAAAGCGTCGAAAGAAAGTATAATCGTGTTGCTATGCACAAAAGTTTGTATTTAGTGAATTGAAGTTTAGATTCATTACTTGCTCAATTTTATCATTTTTTATTACATGTCCAACAAATTTAATAAGTGGGGATTAATTGGCGTTAAATTAATATTAAGTTCTAGATGATATGTCAAATTTCGAACTTCATTATGTCAAAATATATTCTTCAACATTCACCATAATGTACTGGCTAGCAATTAATAAGACTTAGCTGAAACAAAAATTTTTATTTCATTTTACTGTTTTCAATCAATTTTTCTACTTTTTTTATAATCATTAATTATATTGTAAAATGATCAACAAAATGAGTTACTTATTTTCCATAATAAAAAAACTTAATCCTTTCATAAGATGAGTATCTATTGAGTTATGAGATAGATTTATACTCTACTATTTTACCGTAAACTTCTATTTATAAAATTATGAGTTCCTTTAAAAGCATAAAAATGTGTGAACAAAAGCATGTAGTTATAGGATTTTCACTTGTTTCAACCTTGATTGGATAAAAAATTAAAAAAAAAAAAAAAACGACGCAACCTATCGTTTATTCTTATGTTAACCCATAACATTATTCAGTGGGGAGTGACGTCAATGGCTTGTTACGGCGTACACACCGGTAGACTGGTATATGCGTCACGCATGCCTGCTGCGGCAAGTCGGTAGACTCTTTAACGTCACAACCCATGAGAAAATTTTTTAATGTATGGGAAATTGTATTTCATTATTAAATGTATTGGATAAGTTGATTGAATTTTAAAGATTTAAATTTTAAAAGTTTTAGTTAATTATTTTAATTTTGTATTTTAAAAATTATTTTTTTGCATAATGAATGTTGAAAATTAAGAAAAATCATGCAGCTGAAATTTCCAACGTTTGTTAGTAATAGAAAATTGTAGAAATGTAATTTAACATTATATATTATATTCATAAGTACAAATTTTGTATTCAAAAACATAAATATATCAAAGCTTTTTTTCTCATAAATTCGTTTAATAAACAGTACCGTCATTTATATTTAGAAAATTATAACAAATTTCATTTACGTTTAATAATAAACGTTGGAAATTTCAAAAACATGAAAAATCTTATTTTTCTTCGCACTTTGTTGTCAATTTATTATTAAAGCCCAACTGAATTTTAATTATTTGTTTAACAGTTGGTGAAATTACTCCTGAACTTCTTCAAGAAATGAAGAAGAAATTTTACGCCAATCAGCAGAATTTGTTAGCGCAGAACATTTGTACGAAGCAGGACCCGACTGAAGCTATATTATTGAGAAAGCCAACAGAGACTACAAATCATATATTTACTCATAAAGTTGAATGTGAAGGAAAGCCTATAACTAATCAAAAGAAAAGTGGCCGATGTTGGTTGTTCGCCTTGCTGAATTGCATGAGAATACCGTTTATGAAAGTTTATAATTTAGAAGAATTTGAATTTAGCGAAGCTTATCTTTTTTTTTGGGACAAGGTGAGAGAATTAAAAAAATATATTCAAATAATGTGCCAAAGATAAGGGATATTTGACTTAGGTTCTTGAAATAAATTATGTTAAAAGTTTGTAAAAAACTATATTATCTAAACTTTTTCAAATTTTGCAGCTTGAAAAATGCAATTTTCTCCTTCATAACATTCTGAAAAGTGCGAGAAACGGAGAAGCAGTCGAAGGACGATTAGTTAATTTTCTTTTGAAAGAATCACTAGATGATGGTGGACAATGGTCTATGAGTACGGATTTAGTGAACCGCTATGGTGTGATGCCTAAAACATGCTTCCCAGATTCATTCAATTCGGAAAATACCATGCGCTTAAATGGCATTCTGTTTAGCAAATTACGTGAATATGCAAAGGAATTGCGCGATCTTATAGATGCTAAAGCGTCAGACAGCCACATTGAGGCCCACATCGTTGAACAGATGACCGTCATTTACCGTATTATTGCCATCTGCGTTGGTGTGCCTTCGGATACATTCACTTGGGAATATTATGATAAGTCTAAAAACTATGGCGCTGTTGGCCCGATCAGTCCATTAGAGTTTTACGATAAACACGTGAGACCTTATTATAATGTCAGTGACAAAATTTGTTTAGTCAACGATCCTAGACCAAAACATTCGTATGGTAAATTGTATACAGTTGAATACTTGGGTAATATGGTGGGTGGAAGTATTGTTAAATACAACAACCAACCAGCGGAAGTTATTTTGAAATATATTGGAGAAAGTATCAAGCATAACGAACCTGTGTGGTTTGGCTGTCACATGTCCAAAAGGATCAATTATAAACTTGGAATTCAAGATCTAGATTGCCATGATTACAAACTTGTTTTTGGAACGGATATTCAAATGGGATTGTCTAAGGCTGATAGAATGATTTATTATGATTCTGCTATGACGCATGCTATGGTCATTACAGCAGTGTCGTTTGATGTATGATTTGTATTCTTACTTGAAATTATTTTGTATTGACTATGCAGGAACCTAGCAAAAAGACTAGCAACCTTATCTTTATGGTTTTTGTATGCAGAAATCATTTTAACAAAATTTTTTTTCATACATTCTTTAATCATTTTGATAATGAATGAATTAAATTTTATAATTTACTACCAAGATACTACTACTATTGTAAGGTTACTTTTGCCCCCATCATAGTTTCTTGCATAAAATGTTAAATCAGAGTTAATTATTTCTTATATCATGACGTTATGAAACCTTTTTTTTTGCAGAAAGATGGAAATGTATCCAAAATGCGGGTCGAAAATTCCTGGGGTAATGAAAGAGGTGACAAAGGATACCATGTTATGACTGCTGATTGGTTCAAGGAATTTGGTTTTGAAGTGGCGATCAGCGAAAAACTGTTGACACCAGATATTTTAGCTGTGCAAAAACAAACGCCTGTTGTTTTGCCTTTGTGGGATCCAATGGGAACACTCGCTCGTTAAGGTATTTCTTCGAGTTGTTATTACTAAATTAGTGTTGTTTGCAAACGGTCCAATCAATTAATTAAAAAAGTTGTAAAATATATTCTAAAAAGAACTGCTTGAAAATGGGTAAAATCACGTAACCTGATTTCTTATACTTTCCATTCTTCAACCGTTGCTTAATCTAAATGACGAGAAAAAGGAACATTAGAATCCGAAATAAAGCTTATCGCGATACTGAAATTAAAATAATAGAAACTGATCAAAAATATGACTTAATTGGTGACAAAAAGAGACCGAGCCAAGTGACCCAAAGACCTATTTTAATAACAACGCACAATTTCCAACGACTTATTTTGGATAGTTCCACAATGTTTCTTGCTGTAAATAAATAAATTTTGTATTTTATGTAAAATTATTATGAAAACTTTTGTGAGGAAAACGCCTCTCAAAAGTACCAATTCTTGAAAGTTTTAAGTGACAATGCACCACTATCTAATAGAAAAGATACAGTGTTTTACGAAACTACACTGCATTAACAATCAAATAAAAAATATTAAATAATTATAATAGAATTGAATTAAAAGTAACGATACTTCGCGCCTAAAGGTAACGACTTTTTACCCAAATACATAAATAACATCAACGATTCATTGAATTTTAAAATTGAATAGTTTGAATTTGTTAATAAAATCAGCAAGAAACCGAAACAACAATTCAGGATCCCTAAACGACCCAATAAGAAAAACGACCTACAGATGCAAGTCCTCTGAGGGGACGATGTGACTCTGTCACAAGAAAACATACTTTCTATCAGATTGAAAAAGATGGAAATAAAGATAGTCAAATTTAGGATACGGGGAGATGAATTTTAAAGAAAGATAAAAGTTGAGGGCCCTGAAAATGAAGGCCGCAATCGCCAAAAACAAAAAGAAGAAAACCCAATTCAAAGACAATGAGCTGGCCCAATGGTTGCGGTTAATATTAAAAGTTGAACTGTCACTCTGGCGTTAAACGGATCAAATTTTTATGAACTCTTGACGAACTGACTCTTGGGTCACAAACGCGTCGTATTTAAAGACGCAAACGAGCGTGACGTCGTTGTGCGTCTGATAATGTAATGATTTACCTGTTGCGAATAGTCTGTTTACAATCGTTTTAATTCAAATTAAATTCAAACTGATTGGAATTACAAGCATATCTAATTGTTTGATAAAAGATACAAATTAATGACTTTTAACGGATGTTAGCCACAATCGTGAACAAGTGTTTTTCTAGTAATATTACTGCATTTAGTAATTTTGCAAAATAAACTTAATCTGGCAATTTTCTCGTTTCGAGAGACTGTTATTTGAGGTATAAACATTAATTTTTATACTTTACTTGTACACCTACACTCATTTGTCAAGTAAGAATAAAGAGTGTTAAAGTTATGAGAATGTTGTTATTAAATAACATTGCATGAAAAAACACTAGTCTAACAATGAAGCTTAAAAAATGATTTTAAAGAAGTGAATGCTTTGTAAAGAAATATTTGTATGTCACATTATAATTAGGATTTATATTGCTAATGAAAGAAATCAGAGTAAACTGTTACTTTACATCTGGATTAAATTTATCTTTTATAATAATTACTCAGATAAAATATTAAGTTAGTAATAATTGTTGTTTGGTTATAATAAGTTAATTAAAATGTGCACTTTAATTTCCAGCTATTACATAAGAATTTTGGCGATTCCATCCAGCAGGATGTGTAAAATATTGAAAAAAGTAATGTAAGGATTCTTTCCTCGTGATTTTAAGAAGGATTATTTGTGTCAATTGATGAATGCAGTTATTACAACTATGTTTGTACATGTATATCACTTACTATTGCAACTTTTTCAATAAAAATTGTTTAAACTGTTCTCTTACTGCGTTCATTATAATGGTTAATGAATTGTGTTGTATTACAAAATGTGATCCATTTATTATTAACCTTTTATTTCTACAAAAATGCATCATTTTTTAAATACATTACAGAATTTCAATTTATATAAATTTATACTGAAAATTATGACTTTCAACAATATACTATACACAACTTCACCATTAGATTACCTTCAGACAGAAACTTCTTTAATACTTATGAAATGATATATTTTTCTTTTTACGATGCTTTTGTCTTCTCAATCGACGTTGATATCGTAATCTTTCCCAGATCCCCAGACACATATTTTTCAATCTGATGTCATTTATATTTAAAGCGAATTGAAAAACTTCTCTGATAATTACTTCGGGGTAATTTAAGTAATTTCTTTGGATCAAACTGATGGCGGCGTAGAGCTTGCAGCGGGCTACAAGCGAAGGATCGCCCAATTTTAAGGCTAATTTGAATTGTGTGAGTGATATTTTGCCAGCTATTTCAGCCTGAAAAAATTCAATAGTTTATAATTTGTGTTATGCTTTGTAATAAAGTAAGTAAGATTTATTTATTTTTCTCAGTTTACTTACATACTGTTCAAAAGTATCTCCTAAGCAAGAAAAGGCACCTCCTAAAGTAGACAACCATGACATTGCATATTCTGTGTTCTGACGTTCTATAACCATATCATTAATTTTATGATTCCTGGAAAGAATTTTCACTTTTAATTCTTTAATAAATTCATGTTGTGACTGAAAAAATGTTTTAATATAAATTGAATCTCAAATCTAAAACAAGAATTTCATCAAATTAAAAAAAAATGAAATAACAATCAATTAATACATGTGATATCTTTCAAAACAAATTAAAATTCATGACAATGTTCTATACAGTTTAATTTTTATTTTATTACAAGAGTTTTACTTTTATTTGTAAATATAAAATTAACTTTTCTATCTGCAACGTTATTTTATGATTTTAATTTCTTACCAATTGTAATCAATAAATTGACGTTTTGGAGTAAGTAACTTCAATAAAATGAGCCTATTTCCTTTTGATTTTTTGTCTGTCTTGCAATGTTTCAACAATAATTGAAACATAGATTTGTGAAAGATTTTCGACCTTGCCATGGTATCAACAATAGCTGATGCTAGGTATGCATCGCATCCTCGTTTATTAAATTTAATAATGATAATTTTTTCATTTTTATCAGTGTTATAAATGTTTTCGCATTTCTTGATTAAATTTGACAAAATCAGAAGGCGATCAAACACATACGATTTGCGGTATATGACCAGCTGAACACTTTGCTCCATTACTACCTTTCATTGTATTTTCCTTGAGTTTTAAATTAAGTCTTGTTTAAAACATAATTATTAAACTTGTTTACATTATATAAATATTAAATGCTGTCTTTTGTTTATAAATGACAAATTCAATTCCGGTTGAAGGTTGTTGTTGTAGATTGTCAGAAATCTAACCTCATCAAAAAAAAAGAAAATAATAAAAATTACCCACATTACTATCTAGTAGGTGGCACTGTTGTCGCTTTGGTATTCGCATGTCGCCTAGCCTATTCATTTGAAATATTTGTAATTTTGCGAGTAATCTTTGATCAACGCAATGCAATAACTGAAGTAACGTATGTTTTGACAATTTTTTTGTGTAATAAATTCCAGTTTATCGTTTCGTATCCATTTCGAGTGCGTCAGTTCATCGTTATTTTCTTATCTAAATGTACGTCCAACTTCGTTTTCATGTCGGAATTCCCCGATTAGCTCAGCCGATTGCTGTGAAACTATCATGATCCGTGAGTGAGGTTATTTTTGGGACAGGACTCATGGGTTGAAAGGTCTTGACTGTGAGTTTCCACGTGAAAGTCGATTTTTCCGCAAAGTCGTTTATTTGTGTTATTTAATAGTATTGTATTATGCATTTTTTTTCAGGCGTTTTTTCAAGCATTTTTAGTTGGTAAACAAGAAGAAATTTGTTATTATAGTTTGGAATAATCAAACGCAATGAAGAAAATTTACCACCCAACCACTGTGACTGATACTATGGATAATTTGGATCGAATGCGACGATTGTATAGGTAAAAATAATGTTGTATATTGTTTTTCCTTGTAAGCTTTTATTATGATGAATATGCATTATGTAATTTTAGATTGCAACCAGAATAGTATACACGTAATAATTCTAAAGACAATTTAATAGAAGTTTTATTTTATAAGATTTGTAATTTTCGGTTTTCTATTTGAAAAAAAAAAAAAAAAAAGAAAAATTTGTGAAAATTGTGAAAAATAATTAAAAAATAAGAGTTTATTTAGTTCATTGTTTTCATACACTTTGTGATATTATAATCAATAAATAAAATGTATGTTTTAATATAAAATCAAATTGGCTTGTTGGAGAATCAACAATTTCAAATGTATTAAAATATATTAAAGCGGTAACCTTACAATTGTAGAAAGTGTTTATATACGCATTATAGTCAAAAACAAAATATAATATAATACAAATGATACAATAAGTGATATTTATTTGCAGAGGAGCAAATGAGGTGGCTAAAAAATTAGAAGATGAAAAGAACAATTGGAAGACAGTTACAGACATTTTTATATCATCGCAAGAATTATTACGAGCAAGATTGCGGGATTACTGTGAAAAGCTTATTTACCAAGATTTTCAAGGACACGGCCGAAAAATCGATGAACTTCTATGGCGAAAGGGATTTTATGAAGTATTTTGTGCTGCCAAAAAATTAAGAAAGGTGAAGTTATACTTGTTTTCTTACCATTTTTCTGAAATATTAAAGTTTAAAATTAAATCATTAAAGTGAAAGTAATTTAGGAAAAATTATATTAGTATATATTTAGTAAAATGTATATTTTTGAGAAGAAATTAATTGTTATGTCATTATATTTTACGTGCATTTTCATTTTAATAATAGAACAACATGTGGAGTGATGTTGAAAAAGCAATGGTTTCCTCACATTTACTGGCTGGAGTAGGATTTTACAAGCATTTAATTTTAGGATTACAGTTGGAATACAATTTTGAATTCATCAATATACCAAACATAGAATACATTACAAAAGAAAGTGGTTTAAAATTCTCTATTGTAAGTTAAATTAAAAAAAAAAATAGTGTTACTGTTTTTTATTTATTCTTTTTCTATTATAATCGATTATACTGTAAACCACGTCAAATTAAAAATGTATCTTTCTGCAGTCTAAAAGTAAATCAAATTCACTGAATAATGGTAAAGATAGCGAGGAATGTAAAAAAACCGTGCTCCGGTTTGTTCACCGCAGTCTTGTTTGTATTGGTGATTTAGCAAGATACCGATTGGATCTTGATCCTCTTTGGATACATTGGTTAATGGCTGTGGAATACTACAAAATGGCTATTTCAATTGATCACACAATTGGAATGCCTTACAATCAACTGGGAACTGTATCTGGAAGTCAGAATTATGGCCTTGATGCTGCTTATCATTATTTAAGATGGTATAACTATAAATCATTTAAAATGTATAACACTTAAACATATTTCTTTACAATTAATTGAATCCTATTAAGCTGAATATCATTAATGAATTTGATAGACATTGACATAAACATTTGAAACAAAATTGAATTTTTTATTATTTGCAGCATTTTGTGTCCCGAGACATTTGAAGGCGCTGAAAGTAATTTAAAGAGGATAGTTACTATGCACTCATACACAGGAAACGAAGAAATTATTCTTCATCGATGCATCTCAAGACTTCTTTCTCTTTTACAGCTCTGGGATAATGAAATACCAGACAATAAGAAAATCAATCAAGACTCACAGGTTATTTCTGAAGTATAAACAATTTATTATTTTCATCTTACTTATTATTATTTCTATATATACATATTTTTTCAACTTATCAATTTTATTTGTAATTATTGTAAATTTCAGGATCTTTTGAACGACATGCAAATCTGCCTAACAATGGAACCTAATACAGAAGTCGAATCTGAAAGTACAACATATTTCAAGCAAATAAAAACAACCAAGCCAGAGTACCTGACAGATGAAATAATTTTAAAAGTCATTTCTATTTGCCTGATGTTTATTGTAAAATTGCAGACAAAAAAACTGACCCAGGTACAGGGAGCAACGGCATTTACTTTAGCTCTACTGTCCCTGTTTGTTCACTTTGCCACCATTCGAATTCAAAAATGCCTTATCGCCATATCTAGCCTAACGGAAAAAGATTTCCAACTTGAAGATGAAGAAGTTTCACCTAAGGAGGAAAATGGACAAAATGTTTCTAACAACGGCATAAATTGTGAGCCTAAGCAAAATTGTTATAAATCTCGTAATTTATTAACCAAATTGCGCCGCTCACGTCGATGTAACAGCTCTGACTCTGATATCAGTGACATTGAAAACCGCATTGCGATGCCTTTGTCTGATGATGACCTGAATTCAGATATCTCTGAGACCGAACATGACGTTCTAAGCTATGATGGCATGTCCGATGACCTTAGTGAAGAAATTGAAGATGATGCTGGCGATATGACAAAAAATAAAGATAACTTGAAATGCAACAATGAATCAGAAAAAGACAAGTTAAGCGAGTTATTCAAACGCTATGAAAATATTCGGAGTAAACTGAAATCTCAAGAAGTGATCGATGTTTTGGCTAACATTGAAATGCTCGCGTCCATCAAAATCTGTTACGACTGGCTAAAAAGTAATCCGGAGGTTTTAAGAAAGTGTACACGTAGCGCCACCTCACTGATCAAGCGTACTTGCAAGTTAATCAATCTTATTAACATCGACGTCACGAGCTTCTTGGAAACAATAAAAGAAGATACAATTACTAAGGAATCTTCTTGCTGGGAACTTTATTCAGGAACTGACAAGGCAATGGCATTTTGTCACTCAATGCCACTGATGGAAGATGTGGAATTAAGAGGCATATCTATCATTGAAAAAGCTCATGAATGTTTGGATTGGCAAAAGAAATGGAAGAGAAAGATGAATTTGCGTGAAGAAACGTTAATTCGAGTAGTTAAGTTAGTTGATTTTGGACAGTTTCTATGTTCTATGAAGAACTACACAGGTGTTGTTTACAATGAAAGCAGTCGTGTCTTCCATGTTTTGGAGTTGGAAGTGGAGAATGAAACAGTGGATCAAATCGAAGAAGAGATCACCGATGATATTTCAGCAGCCATTGATGTTGTAGAACATATGAATGATATAGCAAACAATATGGTGGAGCAGGTTGCAAATTCCGACAGTGTGACCAATTGTATTGTGGTTGACCCAATAAGCACCCTTGATAAAGTAATTTTAGAAAGACCTAAGGCAAACAATCTTACAGTTAGTAACAATGAAATTAAAATAGATGAAGAAAAGGATAAACTGATGCGAAATATGGGCACACTATGGCTACAGGCCGAAGTTGAGGCACTGGAAAATCGGTTGCATTCTAAGTTGATGCCTCCGTATTTAGTTCCAGACCATGAAGTTTTGGTCAAGTACATGCTTATCTTGAAAAAGTTGGTATATTCAAAAAAGTTCGTCGTTGTTATACCAAGCATAGGTAAGTAAAGTGAAATATTCTTTACCATAAAATTTTCAGTAAAAAGATTACAACCATTTCTCACTATTTCCTTAAAGTTTCATTAAATGCTTTAATTTTTTGTTATATTGAAGGTATCTTCTAAATTATGATTTTTAATTTTTATTACAAAAAATGCAAAATAGATAAAAAATCTACTCTTAACTGTATTTCTCTAAAACTACTACAAAATTTTTAAGTTATAAAATTTAATTTAAGAAATGATCTACTCAAAATTGACATTACAGTAATATCGACTTTGGATGATATGAAACGCAGTAGCGCCCAAGCACGTGAGGCCACAAGGTGGTTGGAAAATCAACTAGAACATGGTTCAAGGTTCTTAAAAGCTCAGAGACCAAACGAACGTTTACCGTTACCTTTGCCAAAAGGACCAAAACCAAGGGACAAAGAATCTTGGGTTTACCTTCAGATCATGGAATGTTGTCACTATTTGACTCAGAAAACTAATATAGCTTTTCATGGAGATGAAGTTGAAACACCAGTTGTCACTCTATTATCAGGTTTTAATAACCAATTGAATAACGAAACCATGAAATCTTTTATTGCTAATGCAGAAGAATTCGCAAAAAGTGCAGGTATAATAATTTGAGTCAAGTTCTCTTGCGTTAATAAAAATTATAAAATGTGAATATTTTCAAATTGTTCTTTGACTTATACAAATTTGATTTCAGGTATCAATATTGAGCATATTCAAGTATTCCACACAAAATGGAAAGCGTCAAGTAAAAGTCATGGTTGAAAATGATTATTGACAAGGATAAGTGTCAGTGTCAAAAAAATCGTCAATAATCAATAGTATTGACAAAACGACCTATGTTGGGGAGCGATAAATGTGGAAAAGCATCGCAGGAGTCATATTATTACAGATGACTTAATATGAAGGCTTGAGACGTGGTTACTAATAACATCATCACAGAAGATTCTGTTATAATATTTATGTTTGATGGGGAGCAAAGCTTTTAATTAAGCAACAACATAATGAATTCATTTTAGGCTTTGCCTCTTTACTCTTTCTTTCTCTCTCTCTTTGAGTTTATAAATTTGTAAATTAAGTTCATGAGCTTATCGGTTCAGTGATTCGAAGTATTATTGAAATTATTCTTCTCATTTTTGTTTATTATGTTTTGTGAAAATGGTTAATATAAATATAAAAATGAATATGACGAAATTATTGTACTTATGTCAAGCTTCAGTTAATATCAATTATGATTCGTTTAATTCATTTCAATTGTATTTTTAGTTTTCAAAATAGTTAGTTCGTCTACACATTAATCAAATAAACACTTTTTTCGTATTAAAATTTCATGAAAAAAATATTCTTTCATTTTTATTTAGCACCTGTCGTTTATCAGTTGCTAATGATAAAGAAGCTACTCTGTCAAAAAAAGAAAAAAATCATGAGAAATCATAAAAAATTAGTATTATAACTTTTTAACAACAAAACGACTTAAAAAACTTGTCCTGATACTTTTTGTATACTTTTAAATAACATTCTACAATATTATTCTTGTTGTATGTTATCATTGAAATGTTTTAAACATTATTTTCACGTACTTGGAAAATTGTTTTCATATTATAATAGGTCTCATCAATAAGATATATTTCAATATTTGGCAACATTGTAGCAAACCGTAGTGCGAAAATCATCGTTAATGAAAACGAACCTTTACTTATATTTTACAGAAGAATAAAAACTTATTTTTCAACTGTTATGTAAGCAAATTAGTTTTGATATAATTAAAGAGAATTTTTATTTGGTTGAGCAGTTTATCTTTGTTTTAATCATATCTCTTAAGTATCATGAAAACACACGACTTTCGGGAACTTTCTTCACCATCGTCTCTCTTCAATCCCATTTCATCAACAATGACAGGTCTATCGACTGCGTGGAATAATGCAATAATACAAATGGAGATAAAAGTTTGCAAAAACGATTATCGTTGTCTAATCGTAAAGCAACTGACATGTCAGAAAGAGAAAGCTGAAAACATTGCTGAAAATGTTTCATCTTCACCTGTGAATAGGGCCTAACGCATGACTAATCGACTCGTCACATCGGCTAAAAGTGCTGTTGGCCGCTACGCGCGAGACAAGGACGGAATCGGACGACGTCGCGGCAATCAAGAGATAGAAAAGGGACGAAAGAGAAGGCGGTCGGTCTTTGCGGAAGAGAAAAAATAAGGCGGAGAGAAAAAAGCACACGTCAGCCGTGCGCGTTTCCTGCTTGGCGCGTACGATTCGCTGCGGTAAGCGGTTTCTTTTGACCCGCGACCGACGACACACCGCGCGGACTTTACGCGGCGTCACTCGGCCGCGCAGTTTACGCTCGGCGCTCGGGCCTCCGCGCTCACGCCAACCGTTCGTTCGCGCGCTCTCCCGAGGTTCCAAACTTGCGAGTCATCCACGGATCCAAGATGGCAGAGGGTCATGACGGGCCAAAGAAAATCACCGTCAACGTGAAAACACCCAAAGAGAAGCAAACTTTTGAAGTCGAGGAGGATGCATTGATCAAGGACGTGAGTCTACCATGTTTACGTTTTTTTAGTTTTTTGTTTTTGTTTTTTTTTTTTTTTTTTTTTTTTTTTTTATTCAATTTATCTTTTTCTTATTTTGTTCTTTTGTTTCTTTTATTTTTTGTTATTTTTTTTTTTTTTTTTTTTGTTCTTCTTTTTTTCTCTGTCTCTCTCGCCCCCCTTCCTCCTCTATCCTCCTCTGCCTCTCTGTTGTCCGTATAACTCAACATTTACCAGTTATCTGTTTCAATTCGTCTTACTTCCTTTT
>JABFOV010004223.1:0-14379 GCA_022817685.1 Aradophagus sp. ZL-2020 | reverse complement strand
AAGAGTTACAACATACGCATATAGAGAGTATGAACGTAACTAGATGATAAGAAGCGTGAAAGAAAAGAATAATCACCGTGATGAAAAGTAAACCAAATCTATATATTTTATTTTTTTAATTCAACGACAACCACCGAAACAAACCCACTGCATATCATCGGCAGCGTCAGATGAGTATAAGAGACAAGTATAATATTACAATATTTACATTGAAATATAATATTTATCAAATGTCTAAAAAAGGGGTACCAAATAAAAAAAAAAATCATACAGCTAAAAAATTCAGTATGAATTCAAGATACAGTAAGACAGTTAAATACACAATAGAAGGTAAATTTTGGACTATACTTTGGAGTAAACCTGATTTGATAAAATGGAGTTGATAAAATTCAAACACTAATTAAGATAAGAATCAATCAAACACCACAGAAACCGAAAAGCAGTTAAGATAAGAGTGAGTGAAACTCTGGAAACCAAAAACATTGAAGATAAAAAATTGTTTTTACATTTATTTTTATGTCACAAATATTTTTATGAAATCAAAATTTGAATTTAATTGTAATTACATAAATTATAATTTTAAGATATGTTATAAAATGATTAAAATTTTTATTTTTTTGTCATACATAATTTTTTTTTTTTTTTTTTTGACTTAACTTAAAATATTACATAATTTTAATACATACCTAATAATACATAAAATAATAAAATACCTGGTGTATTGAAACTAACGAGCGATAAAGTATGTATGAAAAAAAAGTATATCATCAGTTAAAGATTTATGTAGTTGTACATTACAATTAATTTAATGAAGTAATACAATTAAATTTTATGTTCATTTTCAGATATCATTGCAGCAGATAATATTTTTTAAATTCAAAAAAGATGGGAGAAGAATTATACACATCATGTATCAAAATTAATGGAGTACCTATAATACCACCACTGGTAAAAACTTTTTCCATAAATAAAGTATAATCACGAAAACTATACATTATTATGTAACTAAAAATTAAAAGTAGCAAGATTTTTAATATAAAATGAAAGGCTTCAACTAGATAGATTATCATTAATATATATTTATTATAGAGCATCTAGTAAAATTCCATTATTTTAGTCGAACATCATAAACATAGTGAAATTGCGACGCTAAAACAAAATATCTATGTTATTTATCAATTCTTTAAGTTATTACCTTTATTTATACAATTAAAAATTTTTTCCTAAATAACCTTAAGTGATTTGTCAAGCAATAACACATTAAATCTTTCAACTTTAAATAATTTATTTTCGATTATTAAAATTTATTTTCAAATAATTAAAAAATTGCAATTTCCTAAAGGGGCAGGAACACAGATGCAACATTAATTCAATACTGTATCAATTTGCGAATGTCTGTTTTATGAATATTGATGGAATCAACATCCATTCGGTATTAAATTTTAACGCTGAGTCAACATTGATTTAATATTGTAAAATGATTTCTTTAAATAAAGTATTGAATCATTATTGTTTCAATATTATAATTCGATATCGAATCAATATTTGTGCTGTCAGTGTCTAATCAATATTGATATTGATATATAAGGCGGTCACTTATATATTGATATAGTTCCATATAAAATCCGTAAATTCTTAAGTCACTGACGGATTAAAACCAACGATTACATCAATGACGAATTTGTATTTTTATTTGTGTTTAATTAATTGTTAACTTGTAATATAATAATTATGCTCTGTAATTACAGTTGTCAGAAGATGTCAGAGAAGAGATGAACTATTACAAGCATCTTGCAATAGCAGTTGAAGAACGAATAAAGTACCTCCAGCAATTAAAACATTCAAAGCGTTTAAAACATTCAGTCAATTCACAAGAAATTTTTCAAACTGAAACAGAAGAGTCTACAGAATTAAGTAAAGTTGTTGATGAAACATCTCCAAATGAGGTTAAGATATCGAAAACTAGCTCCGAAGAAGACTGCCACTGTCAAATAAAAGCTAATCTCAATGATAGTCCTAGTTCTGATGCAGTGACAACAAGCACAGATCTGAATCAGTACTTGAACGAATCAACAACGTCCACTAAGACCACCACTGGTGAGACTACGCCTGAAATTTGGAAACCGCAAGTGCCTAAAACCTTGAACATCATACCAATAACCTTGTCACAAAATTCGTTACAAAATGACGACAATATAAATGATGAACTGAGCAAGTCAAATGATGATACACCAAAGATGGTTCGACAGGGTTCGTATGTCCTGGATACACCAAGTCCAATTCTTTTGGCACACATGCAAACGGGATCAAAAATTGGTGAGTACCTTCCGTCATCTGCAAAAGGATCTAGACGTAAGGAATGGAACCTGGCGCAAGTACGAACCAGCTGGGAAAAATCAAATGAGAACAAAAGCGTTTGCAGCTCTGATTCCAACAGGTCCACGCCAAAGAATCGACCCAGACGAAACAGTGCATCAAATGTTCAGACTCATAAAATTAATAAAGCTTTATTATCTAAAACAAAAGGGTCATTTGGAACAGTAAAACGATCTGCCTATTCCGTAGATTCTATTAATACAATGTTATTCAAGGACGTAGCATCAAAATCCAGTTCTGGAAGCAACACACCAGTGAATGGTATAAAGAAGGAAAAGGAAAGTCTTTCAATATTAGAAATGACCGATCAACTTACTAGTCCTTTGGCATCTAAGAGCATGAAAATTAATAGGTGGAACAACAACGACCATCAATTGAATTTGAATCATGTCTTAGCAAATGATAATGTAAATTGTACGACGTCACCAGAAAAAGTGGTAATCCTGTTCCAAGAGATTCAGGATTTACAGAAGAAACAGATGAGGGAGTTATTGGAAAAGCAAAGAAGGGAGCAGTTGAAGATGCAAGAGGAGTTCAAGAGACAGCAGGCTGAATTATTAAGTCAGATTAAAAAAGCTTTTCCGGAAACGACGTTGACATTTGAAGGGGATTTGTCATCTTTGGCGGAGAAACTAGACAATCGGATTCGCTGTGATGACGAGAATAATGTTGAAAGGTGTCCTTTGAATTACGTTTGTTCCTTATATAGTGAGTTAGGTAGAGATGGCAATGACAATTTCGACTCTCGCATGACTAGAAGTCTGGATAGTGAGAGAACATTGCGGAAAGATTACTTTGATTTTTATCACGACCATCAAATAGAGACGTCAAGTAACGTCAGTCATAATAGTGATAACATTTGCGACGATAAAGTTAGCAGTGTCAATAGACAACTCTTTACACACGCTCCAATTTTCAATCATTCATTGTATAATCATAAACATGTAAGGATCAGTTGTTGAAGATTTAGATCCTCTAGTTTCTTTCCTTTTTTGTTTCGTGTTTGCATGTTTGTCATTTCTATTCGTTTAATCTTTTGCACTACTTAATTTAAGTTGCGATTTTTTTGTTTTTTTTTTTCAACTAAAGGTATAACTTATTTAATTTTTGTTCTTGTTGTTATTATGAGAATACAGTGGAAGCTAAATGCTATCAATTAAACCATAGGCAACTCAACTCTGATAATGTAGCGTTGATAACGTGCCACATTGGAGCTCGTTACTTGTCAAAGTGGTGTTTTTTCTTCTTCGCCAAGTCGACGTTCACATTTCTCCAAATGGTGTTCTGTGAATTGCACTTAAAATAATGTAAACTAATATATTAACACTATGTTGTCAATTACATAACGTTAACGTTTAACGTTAAATATAGGAGTTATCTACAGTCCACTTGGTATCTCTTCCTTTACTTTAATGACTAAACTTGAGGACCAACATGCTAGATTTCACATTGGTACCAGCATTACATGAAGAGTATGTCTAAAGAGTCAGATATAAGTTTTGTTAAATTTAAATTTTGCTCAACTCTCTATATATGATGAAGCTTTCTCTATTTTAGACACTTTATTTGTGTCTTCTTTTGTTCATTAGACAATCATAATTCTATTTGTATTGAAACGGCTCACACTTGACTACCTTTCGAAACAAAATATCTTATTATAATATTTAAAATATTTTGAATAGAACTAAAGAGATGAGAAGTGAGAGATTACCCCGTCAATGAACAGTTTACACAAAAAAAGAATGCAAATGGACAACGTATTAGAGATATAAGCTGTAACTTTCAAAATCAATGTAAGATTATAACAACAAGAACACATCCAAGGAACGCTTGTACTATATCACATCTCAGTTAACACTCTTTTCACTCTTACTTACATTTTGTTTCTATTTACATTTATCAATGTTTACATTTGTTTCGCTTATGTTTCCTAATTTCAATTTCTTTAGTTCAAATTGTATCGTAGGATAAGGAAGTGTCTTTGTCTATTTTTTTTGTATAGAAGATGTACATTAATAAGTCATGATTTGATTTGCTAATTACATTTTAAGATACATGGAAAAAAATTTAATGTACAATTATAAAATACACAGTAAAGCGTAGCAACACATAATAAAACAGCGCTCGTTCAGTTTTGAGGAATTTGTTTTCCCATTAACGTTGACCAAACTACTAAAATAAAAAATGCCATTGCTACCTTCGAGTGTAAGAATCGTTGGCTTGCTTAGTAAAAAACAGTCCAGTTAAAGTAACAGGTGTCTATACAGTCGATGATCTCTTGAATATAACTCCGTCGAGTCCAATATCGTTCTGAAAAATCAACTTAATGCGAGAGTTCGCAACAGCGCAGATCAGACATTTGGCAACAAACAGAATGTAATAAACATTAAAAATAATTTTGATTCACACAAAGATAAAATTTTTTATCATTCACGGTAGATAGTCTTCATTCTTTGGTATAATTCAGGAGTATTAATTATGAGTTTGGGCGATTTATTCTCTAATTTACACTTTTTACAACATGCCATTGAAAAAAATGAGTATTGTACCAGTCAATCGTCAGTTTGATCATATTATATGTTGTGTATCATCAAGCGATTAAGAATCCTACGATGGCTAACCATCGAGTAATGCGACAATTAAGTCACAGTAACGAAATTTAGTCTTACTTCGCAGTACTCTGCGCCTTTGGAAAACAATTCTCGTAATTTTTTTCTATGTATCTTAAAAATCAACACACTGGATAGGTATTCTATAATATCGTTCACATAATAAATAGCTTTTATTTATTTTTTTCAGCATCGCGCAGCAACTGTGATAAATGCTTATGCAAGAGGATATTTAGTACGTAGACTGATGAAAACTGAACAAGTAATAGCTTTAAAAAACACTTACAAAGAAGCTTTACACTGTTTGCTGAAGCTTCATGTAGATGCACCTCTCAATTTGCCAGAATTAAATTTCCATCGACGTCTTCAATTACAAGTAAGTTGACAATATAAAGACTATTAAAAATTATATAACTATAAAATTATCTAATAGTTAAAGATGATTCAAATATGTAGAACACTCCAAATTTGTTGAAATTTTGATAAATGTGTTCTAAATAAAATTATCTGAACTATAATCAAATGTGTATGCAAAGTAAAAATAGATACCTTTATGAAATAAACTTTATGGGACGCCGTTTTCTTTTCTTCTTTTAAAAACATTACTTGTTCCAACATTACTTTTTCCAAGCCAATATAGTTATATTAAAAAAACTAACCTTGTGATTTTTAAAGTTAGATGCAGCTTCCACAAACATTGTGGATTTATTTGCACAAAATGTGGTGAAAAAAATGGAAATTATCGCCCATGATCGTTACTTAAAAAAGTCGCGTTCAGGGAGACCCAGTTCTGCACGTTCTTATTCATTCGCAACGCAAAGGACACTCGCTAGGAAAAAAATGAAGGAGTATGATACTTACTCAATACCATATTATTGTATTTTCATCAACATTTTAAATTTCAAGATATAATCATAACGAAATGTTCGCTTAGCTACGTAACGCTTCCCCTCATGTACTTTATCCCCACTCTCAGCTGGCGTAGCCTGACTTTGGCGCGTAATTTAAAATACAACCAACAGTTTCTTGATAATTAAAGGGTAAGGCTCTGAACAATGCGAAAGGATATCGTAGTAGGGGATACGCACTCTCTCTTATTTTTGTTACATAGCCAAGCGACCATCGACTTGCCTTCGTTAAAAAGCTGAGAGTTTACTGTAACAGCAAAACTTTTTATAAATTAAATCACATTTTCAAAAAAATCAACAGAACATTAAAAAAATTAATATCAAATGAATAAATAAAATAATAAATTTAATTGAGATTTTAATTTAAATTTATAGACATTTTTTTAGACCTCTTCGCTAGAGTTGATTAGAACTTTTAACGCAGATATTTTGACTGTTGCTAATTGATTGCCATAGGAATAGTCTAGAATGAATATATTTCTGTTGAGTTTTTAGGCTTATCGTATTATTATTTATTTTTTGAGAATCGTCTTTGCTTCTATTTATTATACATAACTTTTTTTGTAGAATGGGGGAGTGCCATGCACCTTTATGTACAACCAAACCATCTAATTCAATTCGAGCCAGATGTCAAACATGGACATCTAATTCAAAGGAAAAGCGTCCAGTCAACGTAATAAGTAAGTTATTCCTTTATTTTCAGTAGCTCATTGAATGTTAATTTAAACTAAATTAATGATTCATAGCAAGAAGCTAATTTGCGAATAAACTGAATTTGACACAAAATAAAATTTCATGGATTTTTAATCTTGAATGGAAAAGAAGAAAAACTTGAATTACTGGAAGAAGCTCTCCATTCCACCTTGAAAATCATAGTTTATTTCTCTCCCTTGTCGCATAATTTATACTAATGCCCCATGTAATAATTACATTCTGTAATAATATTTATTTAATGCTAAAATATTCAAATATATGAATATTAACGTTTCAAAAGAGGCAAACGAATAAAAACACTTATTTTCAAGTGTTATATTTTATAACTGTTAATAAGTGCATTGTGTAGTTTTGGAACTTGAGTAATAAAGAAATCGTTATTTTCCCTGATAACAGATATTAATATAATTGTCGAAGTAAAATTTACGTTAAGCAGTGTCCGCATTTTTACACAAATTTCTTGTTAACTGTTCACATAACACTAGACCTACATTGTTATTGTGAAATGAAAGTAATTACATTAATTATGCAATTTTAAAAATGTATTATTATTGTTTTATTATTATATCATATTATTATTAATATGTTCATGGCTCACACAATTATAATGAAGTAAAATTAAATATCATAAACATGATCATATAAAACTCACACAGAACCGCATTTTTTGAATTACAAATTGCGTAAGCAATCAGTTTTTTGACAGATAAATTACGAGAATCAATTCTACACACACATATTAGAAAATTTTGCGTTTTCAGATTTTCATGTGGGACGCATATTTTAGTTTATTTACAGGGTGTCCAGCGAACCTTGAAATCTTGAAAACTGGGAAAAAACCTTGAATTTATAAAAGCTGGAAAAAACCTGTAAAAAGCCTTGATTTTTGGTTTGAAACCTTGAAATTCCAGTTATTTACCACTTTCGTGTTTTATTATATATCACTCTTGAAGATGTCCTTTTGGTAAAAAATGTTTCATTTTGATTGAAAAGGATTTTCATCTTACTATTTTCCCAAAATGTATCTTTTTCATTCAAAAAGATCCTTTTGTTCCTACAGGAGTTATAAAGTCAATGCAAATATCATCATATTGAAAAAAAAAAAAATATTCCTTTTCTTTCAAAATGAATACTTTTGGTTCAAACGGATTCACATTAATTGAAAAGGATTTCAAAGAGGATTTGAATGTGTTGTAATCATTATACTTGATAATCAAAATCTGACAAAATTGGGTTTGTTTTAAGGTTGTTGAATCTTGAAAAAAAAGTCTCAGCTTGGAAAAACTGGGAAAAAACCTTGAATTTCAACTTGACTTTTTGCTGGACACCCTGATTTATAACTGTTAACTACAGTTATCAAGATACTTGATTTTATAAACATTATTTAATTAGTGGTATAATTTTACTTACAGATCAAGGGATAAAAAGAAGTACAAGTGCCGGCGCTGTTCGCAAGCCATGGAGGTAGCACTGAATCTTATGGTGTCTTTAATATCAGATATATACGCAGATACAAAAGCTATGAACTTTATAAAATCGATTTTTTGTATTACTTTTTATAATTATTTTATTCATTTTACAGTAAGAACGTTTTGAATTAATGATTTTGCTAAAATAAAGATATCTTATTTGTATTTAACCATTTAAAAAAAAAAAAAAAAAAAATTATACATTTTACACAAAAAAACTTCATTAAGACCTATTCATTTTACACAATTCATTTTAAATAGAAATCAAAATTAAATAAATACAGTTCATTGTATATGCGTGAATTAATATTTCAGTGAACATTAAACTTTACAGTGAACTTGCTGTGAGTTCATCATGAATGATTAATTGTAAATCTAAGGTAACTCACTCAAAATTTTCTACTTCCGCATAGAAAACTCATCAGTTTCAGTATCAATGTATTATTATTATAATTATTATTATTATCATTTATAATCAATGATGTCCTTCTTATGAAGGAAGTTTAATACGATTTGATAACTTTTTTTATAAATATTAAATACATGTTTTTCTATTTTTTTTTTTCCATTTTTTATTAAATGATAACACTATAGATATCTCGCAGAGAGGAGGCGAGGGTTGACTATGGTATTATTTACCAGTTATTTGTCAACACAATAACAGTATTATTTATTCATAAAATAATTTTCAAGCTTTCGTATTTCAGTCTAGTTTTTGTGGGTTTTATATATATTTTATTTGTTCAAAAACTGATTACGTTTTGATGTTAATTACGCATTTTCTTCAGGTCTAATAATTATATCATATGTAATAAAATACATACATTTTTTTAAGGGAAAAATTTTTGAGTTGACAAACGAATTTTTCTTATTAACAAAATGTCTATATTTTTCATTTTGTTACCAAAAATTCAGTTGCCAAGTTGCATTCCACCATTATTCATGAAATTAGCGACCGTCTTCTCGTATAAGTGCGCCGATGTCTGAACGCTCTTTGTATTGTTATATATAAAAGGAGGGTTCAGAAACTGGCGCGCTTGCATGAGTAAGCACTCATAAGTTTTGTACACAACCCCTGACTAACGAAAATGCTACAACGCTTCATTAGATGGCGCTCTTAATGGCAACAAAAAAACTTTGATCCATCGATCTCATAAACGTTTGTACACTTTGTTAATGATTCCGCAAAACGTAAGCATGAATAATTGATTTTTTCCACTGCTTTTGGCCGACGACGTCACACGTTTGTTAAAAGTGAATAACAAAGAGATCAGATTTTGTCCAAACAATGGACAGGTTTATCGCATTGTCGTTGTCGACGAGCAGTAACAGGAACTCTCGATCTTGGCTCAGTGTTTTGTAAACGTCATTGGTAAACACAACCTCAAAGAGGAATTTAATGTCTTCGCGTGTATAACATTACATCTTGCATTCGATGAACAGTCAAAATGTCCAACGACGATTCCGTGAGTTCCGTGAACGAAGCGATCGACGAACAAAACGTCAAAAGCGAGGACAAAATGAAACGACTATTGGCATCGATTTTCGGCCTGACAATGACTCCAAACAATGACAGCAACACGCCGTTAGTTTATGTCGAGTCAGAGTCAGTGGAGCATGCTATCTTCGAAAGACTGATGCTCGCAGACCTGGAAAGTAAGCTGACTCGACCATCGAAGGTGAAATCAAGTAATGTTGACAGCCACTTTGTACAGACCGACGTCATATGTTATCTTTTCGAGTGCTATCGTCGAATCTTTCAGCACAATAAAAAAAATAGTATCAAACCTGAGCTTGAGTTGTTGAAGAAAATCATCTTGAGGAATGTCAGTACTGCTCTTCAAGAACCAGCTTTGTTCGACAGACAAGAGGTCAATAATTACATTATTTATTCATTCGTTTTTTATTTTTTTTTTTTACTACTTGAATAATACCTATATCTCAGGTATCATTCAAATAGTTGATTATGTGTTATTGTATTAATTATAATAAGACGTCAATTTTAGATAGTCAAAAGCTTTAGTAAAACGAATAATGTAATGTTAGGATAGTACAAATATATTCTGACTTTATCCATTTTACATTCATTATCAATATATTATCAGTGTGTGACAATATATTGCCAACACTCCAGCAATATAAGAAATTTTGACATGTATAATTAGTACACAGACAATATATGTATATAATTATCAAAATCTCAACTATGTCACAGACTTCTTTTTATTTTATATTTAATTTATAAAATCTTCCAATTATAATATTAATTTAAAGTATAAAAGTATAAATTTAATGTACATAATATTATAAATCACAAAAACAAATTTTAATTCCATATTTATAGTAAAAAAAATTAAATTTAACAAGTTGCAAAAAATGTAATAAGTAATCTGAAAGTAAACAGAAACCTGTTTTGGTATCAAAATTATCAAACAAACTTTATCAGTAATATGTTATTATATAAATCTACTAAAATTATATTTTTGTAGTATTTACATTATTTGAATAATTGTATTAAAACTTTTTTTGTAGGTGTATAAACAATTCATAGAGTTGTTTATGGAAACTTATATTGAAAACGAATTAAAATCATTTCTAAATGATATTGTGAGTGAAGCGCTGTCCGAGGAAGAATCAAATTCAAATATCATAAATGATATGTTTATACCAATTTTAAATTTAATAAGCCGAGAAGTGGAAAAACAAAATTTATTCACTTACCAGAAACATTGGCTTTTTCTGTTACAAATTTTCAGTTTAAACACTCATTTGGGTAAACTACTAATGACATACAATATTCCAGCAAAATCTGAGAACAAAGATTACAGTGCAACTTTGTTTGGCCAATTTTTGAGCCTTAGTTGTTTGCCAAAGAGAAACAATCTTTCGTTACCCTTTGAGGATACAAACGACGGAGATATAAATGTAAGTTGATTGTTTCATTATAGCATTGTTGTTAAGTTTTTATATTTTATATTACCCCAAACGAACAAAAATATTTGAACAAAATTAAATGTTAAATATGTCTTATGGTGATCGATTATAGACAATTAGAGCTGTAAACTGAATTAAAGTATTAGATTTTTAAAATAGATGATAGTGACTTTGTTGTAGTTACAATTGCAGCAACAAGATTGATAAATCATTTTTATGAAAGGTAACTCTAATTCAGAGATTGCAAACATTAAAAATAAAAAAAGAGAAAAACAGGAGGCATCGAACTTACTATTTGTCATATTTTAACTTCAGTGTTTATAAGTTTTTGTGTTTGTTTTACGAAACTCTAAATCCACTACTGGTGGACACTCCACAAATCAGTAATGACAGAGGATATAGGAGTAAAATTAATCAGTCAATTAATGAATTAATCAATCAATCAAAAATAAAAAAACAATCTTTTTAAAATTAACAACTTATGCCTGTAAACAATGATATGGTTTAAATTAATGAATCATCAATTTTAAAACGTTGATTTTTTATTTACAGGTAACACTAAATCATTTAGTACAGTCCATGTACAAAATATTTTACAATTTATTGAAACATTCACCCGAAGTACACCATCTGATTATGAACTGGATAGCCGATTGTTTGGATGTAAACGCATCTCGAGGGCAGTTGTGGAACATACATACTGAGTTGGTACAAGTTACTCAAAAAGTAGTTTCTGATGGTTTTATGCTAAATCTCAGCAACGTTTTGCTCAAATTATGTGAACCTTTTACTGCCATTAATTTGAAAAACGGAGTTAATAATAAAATATTAAAAATCGATCCAACTTATTGCGCAGTTGAGGTAATGCTCTATAAATTTTTTATATTTTGCAATAGCATAATCTTTGAAAAGAGTTTATTTTGAATGGCTGCATATTTTATTTAGCCGATTGATGATGAAGAAAGGAAACGTCGTAAGGTTCATATGCTCAATATGCACACTCAAACATGCTTGGTTCCAACTGCAGAAGGAGACACGAGACCAAAATCTGAAACATTTAATTTCATTACAGAATGTTTCTTTCTTACACATAGATCACTTGATTTGGGATACCGAGTTGTGCTGGACAAATTTTTCAAGTAAATGCATATTTTATTCTCTATTAAATTTATTTCAAGGTTTTTTTATTAAACTTTGATAGATTTTTTTAATGACAAAAAATGGGTGTTATTACATTGTTATTTCATCTAAAATTTACCTAACTTGAAAACACTGACAGATCAGGGTTCGCGGTAGTGAACCCGGTGAGCCTTCAATTTTACTTTGAATAAATGATAAATCAGGGTTGTTACGCACCTGGAAATCCTGGAAAAGTCATGGAATTTTTTTTACACAGAAAAAGTCAGGGAAAAGTCAGGGAATTTAAATTTAATTTTTTTTTAACTTTTTCTATTGATTTAATTTTGTTTAAAGAAAAATTTAGTTTCATCATTTATTTATCACTTATCACGAAAGTGATTAAACTTATTGTAATAAATTGGAAAACTTTATTTAAAGCGCAATTAATTTTTTTTAGCACCTTTTAATTTAATTGCAAAATTTTTAGTTTATGATATTTTATATTTCTATAGTTACTTACATTTATTTAAAATAATAATTTTCCAGCATTAGTAATATTGTCCTGATTAAACTAAACTGAAATTATTTATGATAAAATTTTGCTAAAGAAATAATTTTTATATACTGGAAAACCTGGAAAAGTTATGGAATTTCAGAATTCCAAAAGCGTAACAACCCTGTAAAAGTAATACATCCTTTTTTGGAAATGAAAATTGCCTGATCAATGTTAAATTAGGCTTGGGAATGAATTCACCATGTATGTGTTTAAATTTATTTCAAAAAGTTTGTAATATATTACTTAACAAGTAGAAAAAGAGTTTAAAGTTGGTAAAGGTATCTAATACCAACATATTTTATTTTTGAGTTAGGACAAATATGTTTGTATTGTAAATTAATTCAATTTGGTTTAAGATGATACTTCGAATTATAGCTCAAATTTTGGCTTGCGAATATCTATTACTATAAATACCTGTGTCTATTAATAAGATAAAAATATATAGTCATGTACTATTGTGTAAATGTATACTGATTGAAAAATAATTTTGCAGAAATTTGTATTTTTTTTTCTTTTATAAGAAAGAATAGAATATTTTTAAACTTGACAGGTGAATCTCGTGTTTCAGAAACTAAATTGACCAAAAAGTGTGATTTTGTTTCGTTTTTAGGTCACTAATTTAAAATTAAACCATATATAAAACAAGAACATGTATTTTTCGGTCTATATGGTACCGTCTTATTTTACTTTGTATTTCAAAATAAATGTTTTCAATATAACATTAAACAATATAACATCAATCAATGATACTCATTTTCTATTAATACGTTAGATGTATTAAAGAAAGTCAGTTCTTAGTTTAGGACAATAGACGTGGTGTTCCTGGTAATAGCAATGGAAAATAAGTCAGAATCTGTGGAGATTACTAGATTTATCTTATCTCACTACCTCCTTTATTTTATGAAAAATCATATAGATGAACTATACTAAATATTTGTTTAAAAATAAATAGTTGATCAGTATTGATTGTTTTTTGTAAATCTCATAAGGGATTTATAAATATTAAACAATTTGGTGTGCCAGTCATCATATTAAAATTTCATTTAAATTTAAATTTAAATGAGCCACACTAATTATCCACACAATATTTAGAATTTGAGTTGTTAAGAGTGTATACTGTAAAAATTATTTATAATTAAAATAAAATTATAGTTAAGAGTAAAAGTATACAAGCCTAATTTAATACTGTTAGTTAATATTAGTGTTTTTGATACGTTTGTATAACTTCACTATAACATGTACAATTTCTTTTAGATATAATCAGAATTTAGCACGGCTACGGAATGTGCTTTCGGGTGCTCAAAACAACCCAAACAATGGATTATTAGAAGTATTAACTGAAAATTTAAAGTCAGAATATTCCAGGTAATTCCTTTTTTTTTCAAATAATGTTAGTGTTACTGTTACAACTGAAAACATAATACATCAGTTGCCACAAAGCGCATCAGTTGCCAAAATATTCAGTCAAAAAAAAAAAAAAAAAAAAAAAAAAAAAAAAAAAAAAAAAAAAAAAGAAAAAAAAAAAAAAAAAAAAAAAAACAGAAAAAAAAAAAAAAAGACAAGTCATCGCAGAGCTAGCATGCCACTCTCATCACCACCAGCCTATCGCGTGGACGACGGAGGGAGAGGAGTGGAGTGGGAGAGTGCGAGAGTGAACAACAGATAGAAGAAATCAGCAACTCAGAGTACAAGCG
>JABFOV010004222.1:3706-14392 GCA_022817685.1 Aradophagus sp. ZL-2020 | reverse complement strand
GGGTAACTTCCGATGTCTGCACTGTAAAAAAAGAATGTAAAATTACACTAGATATCACGTAAAATTACAGTAAAAGTGTAAAAGCTAACCAATGAAATCGCTGCTTTTCAAAAGGAAGCAATTTCATTGGTTAGTTTTTACACTTTTACTGTAATTTTACATGATATCTAGTGTAATTTTACATTCTTTTTTTACAGTGCGGTAAAGTGAATCTTCATGAAAACTGGATAAATTCCCTAAAAAATCGGTAAATTAACTGAAAATCCAGTAAATTCCCTGAATGTTCAGTAAATCTTACTGAAAATCCAGTAAATTACCTGAATATTCAGTAAATCTAACTGAAAATCCAGCAAATTCAACTGAACAAGATAAACTGGAATTTTCAGTGATTTCAACTGAAAACATTTTTTTCAGTGCGTAACGTCTTAATTAAAATCTTGTTAAATGTACCTTTGACCAATAAAAAATGTTGATCGCTGAATCTGGATAACGGAAGATAAACAAAAGGAGGACATATGAAAGATTCAACTTGACGAGCCGATGACTAAACGAGAGAGACTGATTGTAATCTAGAATGGGTGACGACGTTGTGGAACGGCGATACCGTTGCGCTGCAAAGTGAAACTCGTGGAACGCTTCCTACAGGGTTTCGGTGCTGGACGTGTCGGGTTCTGTTTCGCGACGTTTCGTATGAAAAGCTGCGCCGATGTGTCTCGGGGGGATCGATTGCAACGCGGAAGATTGACCGGAAGTGAGTGCGCTTTACACGACGGCCATGCGTGAAAGTTCACTTTTTGTCCCCGCGTCCTGATCCTCGTAATGAAATATCGCGATTAATAATCGACTGATATATAAATCACTGGAATTCTCCAATAAAATGCCATGCCAACGTTTTTTTATATACATATATAAAATTCTTTTTAGAAAGAGATTTATAAAACTTTTTATATCTTTGCAGTAAATATTGTTGATTTATTGCAAATTGAAAATTTGCAACAACGAAATTGCAAGTGCCAAAAAAAGAATTTTTTTTTTCTTGACTTTTCGATTGAAAAATTTGTTACCTTTCTATGTATATTATTATGTTAATGTTACAAAACAATCATTGAAATCAGTTAATTTTCTTTAACAATGCATTTTTTAACGCATGGAATTAAAATAAAATGAGACAAAAAATAAACGAATGAAAGTTTGGAGATTTGTACGTGCCCTGATTTCCCATAGAGTTTATGTGCGGGAAGTTTGCCATGTGGCGCGAAACGTTATGAGTTTCAAGGTTGGTAAACATTTCAAAATGCGAATTTCGGAAACAAAAATATAGACACTGTTTGATTCAAGAGTGTTAAAATTTCTGAACACTTGGTAATAGACACTTGGTTTGAATGGAAACAAAAACTAAAGAAAGACGGACAAAATGTAAACAAAAGAAATAAACAAGGTCGTTGTTTTTACCTTTGTTTACATTATTTGTTTACATATTAAATATCTCCATTTATCAAAATAAAAGAATATCTACAAAATGTAAACATTAACAAGGAAAGGTCGTTCTTTGCACCCTTGTTTAGATATTTAAAAACTTTTGTCTTGACCCTCAAACAATTCAATTAATACAAGTCCAAAACTCGTGACACTTTGCCACGTGGCCACTTTTACGTATAAAATGTCCAACTGTTTCAGATTTTCCAAAAAGCAACCACCCTGATATAACAGGCATTAATAACATCGAAAATTCCGTTTAACATTTCAATAAGTTTTATACCTTTCCGTACTCCACTTTTCAATACCGCTCTTAATATAAACGACTTTTCTGCTGCTCGTAAAGCGCGCGAAATTTTGAATTAAAATAACGTAAAGCGATAAATTGAATAACCGTCGACGCCGAGATCGTACGTCATTCGAAAACGTTTCCGGGCGCGTAATCTTTCGGCGATGCCGGTGCAATGGTTGCTAATCGCATTTGACTGGCGCACTTTTTAGATTAATCTTACATAAAGACATTATGTCAACGGAAACCTGGCGCGATCGGTCGCCGGGCGATGATTGTCGGTCGTAAGCGCGCTTTCTTCCGTTTTACGACAAACGGCCGCTAGTTTCTAATCAATTATTTGGCTTGCATAAATAATAGATCGTGAATTCGTGGCATTCCGGCGAGGTCGCTGTCGAAATTTAATAACCGGCCTTTGAAATCAAAGTGTGCCGTTTATGGGTGAAAGGTGACGACGTTTTGGAGACGAGCGGCGTTTCGAGAAATATTTGCCGGATTCCTCGAGTTTTCATTTCTCAGGATTTCGATGGCGATTAATGGATTCGTGAAACGCGCACGAAACAAAAGAAATGAAAAAATAAAAATAACTTTCATATGATCCTTCAAAAATATTGAGAAAAAATTTTGCAGATAAACACTCCATTTTTACTTTCCAATTATGTTTTTACATTATGGACCACATGTGGAAATCCTGATATGATCAGATATCACCGGTTATGGACCACTCAAAATGGACCACGTAATACGAAACAAATCATAAGAAGTAATAACAATCTGATATTTCAATGTTAAGTTTTAAATACTTCAAATACTAACCTAAGTGTCTCACACGGGAAGAAATGTTTGAACGTCATAGGTACATATGTGCCTAGCATAAAATACAGACATAACATATACCTGTATAGGGACACTTCAACGATATGCCTGCAAGAGACATAAATAAGACTACGCCAGGTACAAGCATTTCTACGACAGCTAAATGAGTGTTTGTGGCAGGTAAATAATGCTTATAGAAAACCTAACCTATTAAGTATAATTATTTGGGAAGGTTATGTTATTTCTGTCCGTACATTTCGAGACACTTTTGCCATCTCAAACATCAAAATTGCCTCAGTCCGTCACAAATGAGATTCTTTTAGTGTCTCAATTACCAAAAATGTCTCGAAATAAGACACTCGTTTTTACAGTGAAGAGTTCAAATAATCCAATCTAAACACGTTAGATATTGGACCACGCAAGATGGACCACTTAATGTTGTTGCCTTTATTGACTATGGGGTCTTTATATTGATAACCTCATACGCCAACACCGTGTCCTAAAGACTAAATATTTCATGCTACGTTTTTCAGTTTCATAGAAACGAACCATAAGGTTCTAAAGCCACAACATAGCTCAGATACAGGTAAAAAAAGGACGGGGGGGGGGGGAGGTGGCGAGTTGTGGCTCGACTTTTTAAGGGAACCAATCCGGCATTCACATATAGAAAACCAAGAAAAACCACGAAAAACTGACTGGCTGACTCGGGAATCGAACCCGAGTCTCCCGAGTAATCTCGCCATTCCTCTAACCTAGCTCGTTATGGACCACTTAATACACAACAAATAACAAGCATCAATGATCATTTACCAGTTGAACAGTTTCGAATAGTGTCTATATACAAGGGTAGTGACTGTCAAGTGGCATGTATCCGGCGCCAGCATATTTCAGGGCTGACATTTAGTCACCCCTGGCGAAGGGGGCGCCACGTGCGCCGAGTCAATAGCGAGGGCGCGTGCGACGCGGTGTTTACCTTCGCGTTGGCCGTAACGTTACGCTACGCGGCACGTACTTTGTGTACAAAGGGCAAATATTTGTGCACGCGAGCGTAGGCGTGGACGCGGCTGTGCTTGCTGTTATTTTACTTTCGCGACGACGCCGCGGAATCAAGCGGCAATGAGAGAAAGAGAGCGACGGGAAACGGGGCCTGGGGTGTGTCCGTTGATGTGAATTTTAGATGCCGCTTAGGCGACTTTTAGTGCGCGACGGAAAAAGTCAACGAAGCAGTCTACTTTTCGTAACGGAAACAAACAATGCCAGGCGAAGTCAAATGATTGGCATGGTTTTAAGAAGATGAACGAAATGAGTTATTCGAGATGAACTTTATGTAGAGCATCATTGTGCAGCATGAAATATGGACCAAATAATGACAACTCTTTCGATCACTTATAAAAAAGAACTACTCAATTACGTATAAATCACCGTATTATGAATATCTAATTGCATGGTCCATAATGTGGACCATGCAAGAGCAAATTGGGCCAAGTTACATGAATACACATTTTGGACCACTTACCAAAAGGATACGTTAATCATCACACAATGAATAGCTACTTGCCTGGCCCATATTATGGACCACGCAAGAGCTAATTGAGCCAAGTAACATTAATATACATTTTGGGCCACTTACAAAAAGAAGTATCCATTAAAATTATATTTTGCTTGTTCCATGATATGGACTCCGTAACACGCGTAAAAACTTTGAACCACTCAAAGAAAATCTTGAATCATCGAATCTCTACTTCATTTGTTCCATGATATGAACCACTCACAAAAAGGATCATTACGCGAATGTTTTGATCGTCCCATAATATGGACCACGTAAAATAGAGCAATTTAATGAACTTCCTTTGAAAGATGACATTGTAAAACGTTGAAGACTAATATGAAAATGAACATGAATCGTAAATTTCCTTTTACAACGCGCAGTAACGATCTTACTACGCGTCGAAAGTAAACAAAATAGAAATCAATTACATAGGAGAGATCGATAATCAAATCGTGAAAAATTAATGTAACAATCACGGCACGTGTCTTGGCCAGGAAACAGCTAGAAAGTTATTGCACGCGCACGTATGCCGGACTATAAATTTAGCATACAAGCTTTCCGGACATTTTCATCTTAACGATCTGTTCAGAGATGTGTTACAATATCAGTTTCTGACAGAAAATAATTGTCATGTTGGAGGGGAAAAAAAATTTTCAATCACTTAATTTGAGTCACGTTCGTTTCCAGGTGATACGGATTTTCTAATCGGTTTCACCGGCAATCGAACTTCGATACGTCAACAAATATTCGCAAACAACTGCTGGTTGTGACTCCAATGGTTTGTAAAAGTGTCGATTCAAAGGTATTTAAATGCAAGAAAAATTTATAAATATTTTTTCTCGGCGGGAAGGGTGTCACTAAAAGACAAGTGTTTATAAGTGGACCACCTAAAATGAATCGTACTAAACGTACCATATTATACGAATCATATGAAATGGGCCACTTAAAATGAGCCATGCTAAATGTACCGTATAATATGACTCATACAAAATGAACCACCTCAAATGAATAATACGAGATGTACCACATGAGTCACATAAAATGGACCATTTATAATGATCTACTTAAAATGAACCATACTAAATATACCGTATAATATGATTCATACAAAATGGACCACCTCAAACGAATCATTCGAGATGTACCATATTATAGGAATCGTACGAAATGGACCATCTCCAATGAATCATACAAAATGGACCATTTAAAATGTTCTACTTAAAATTAACCATACTAAATATACCATATAATATGACTCATTCGAAATGGACCACCTCAAACGAATCATTTAACATGTACCATATTATAGGAATCGTGCGAAATGCACCATCGCCAATGAATCATACGAAATGTATCATATTAAACGACGCATATGAAATGGACCACTTAAAATGAGTTACGCTAAATGTACCATATAATACGACTCATACGAAATCGACCACTACGTCATACCAATACAATGGACCAATAAATCATACAATTTATCTCATAAAATGAAAAGAAATCCCTTATCATGGACCAATATTATGGTCCACGTAAACCAAACTCAGCTGTAAATCATGTTTTATCGAAACATTTCTGCTAAAAAATCCCACTTCAACGACGAAGAACACCCATCATATCACGTCCCATACCAAAATAAAACAAAGAAGCGAAGGTAAGGATTTTCAGTTCATTCGCGGCGAAATCGAACAATGTTGCGTAGCGAAGGCGAGGTAAGGGCGGGGAAAAAAGGACGAAGGGGGGAGGGGGGGGGGCGTGCGAGTGGGTTATCAGAAAACAAAACACTTTGAAGTGCGTCGTTGGTGTAGTCGGTTATCTGGAAGTACGTGTATCGGGGTACACGTAGAGAACAGGCGAGTCCCTCCTATCGCGCCCATAGGCTCGGCGCTCTCCTTCTTCTGCTCGCGGTCAATGGCTGCAATATGCCAGGTTCAAGGAAAGCGGACAGGTTCGATTCGACGTCGCGGACGACGGTGAACGGAACAGGTGACGCGCAACCGGCTGCGCCAAAAATGCAGGTTAACGTCGCCTCGATCCATTCACCATAACTTATTTCGCTTGTCCCAATCGTGAGATCGACTCCGGGCGTCGAGGTCGGGATTCAGGGTCATTGGTACCAATTCATTTTTGCGCCTGGTTTTTTCGACCGAGAGGTTTTCGTGTACTGCGAAAACGGACTAATTCCCGAAATGTGATTTAAAAAAACTCGCATCGTTTTTGGGACATTTTTGGGACACGAACACAAGTGCCGCATTTTAAGAAAAAAAATGTCTCGATCGTTGAAATACGTGAAATTGTTTAAGCCTTGGAAAAAATATATGTTAGGGATGGGCGATTCAATCGTGATTAATCCAACAATCGATTGTTCGGTGCGGTTATTTGGGAAATCGATTATTGTTTGCGATTATTTAATACGATTTTCAAGAAAAATGTTGTATCAATCGATTATATAAATCGATCGTTAGAATCGATTATCATAATGCAATTTATCGATTACTATTAATCGCATCTTTTTTACTGATCGCCCATCCCTGATGTATGTTACGAGAAATGTAACCATTGATATGGACCACGTCATATGGACCACAAGGCATAGATCGTACAATATTTACCGTATGACGAAGTCGCGGATAGAATTAGAAAAAGTCGAACCGCTGCTTTGGTTGCAGAACAGTCCAACTTGCGCAAAATAAACTTGTTTTTAAGATTCGTGATAAATATCTCTTCGTCCACTCGTCGTTTTTCGAACGACCGTGTCCCTAGGGAATTCCCGCGATGCATTATAACTCTTCTCGCGAGGAAGACGTTGAAAAAATTGCGGCCGCAATTAACGTCATCGAAATTAATTGTCGTCGTCAATCAAAATAGCGAGGCCAGTCCTGGGGCTTTTGTTCGCCATCTGGGAATCGAATTTTTATCGATACAAGAATGCGATACGTAACAGAGAGGACGCGGCGAAATGAAGAACAAGTGAATGACGTCGGGATTATGAAGATCGAGATGCTCGATAAACAGCGACACGATAAATGGCGGCTTTTGAAGAGCGGGAAAAAAATTTTTTACAAATTTGAATTTCGAAGATTAAGCGACGCTCACTTTTTCTACCTTTTCTCGTACTTTTCTTCCTTTCTTTCCTTCGAGTTCCCTCGAAAAGAATGACGAACGTCCGTGTTTTTCGAGCGCGACGAAATTCCAGTTTGAAAACGTAATGCGTTTCGGCTCGGGACCGTTATGTTTTTTTTTCTCTTCGCCTTTTTTCCATTCACTTTTTACTGCTCTTTCTATGAATGAATCGGCGTAAGTGTGGCGCGCGAAGGTAACAATTATAACATTTTCAACGCAATTAAAATTTTGTCACACTTTCGCAGGCATGCGGACTTTTCTTTGGAAATAGAAAGTGAAATAGTGGTGGCATTTTTTGAATTTGATTCGAGGGATACCCGTGACGGGACCCGTGACAAATCATTTTGAAATTGTGATTCGTTTATTTTGCAGAAGAATTAGTTTATTTTTTATGTAATATATGATTTTACACCGACCAACTTTCTCTGCGTTTTATGGACCACATAAACTCTTATGGGCTACGAGTATTGTATCACATATTAACGATGTATGAATTCAAAAATATGGATTACAAATGTGAATTCATTTGAACATCAATACGAGTCATACGAAATAAACTACCGTAAATAAATCATACGAAATGGACCACCATCAATGAATCATATGAGATGGACCTCCATAAATGAATCATACGAAATGTATCCTATCTGATTCGGTTTATATGGTACATTTAATAAATTTACCATATAAACCGAATCATAAGAAATGGACTACCTTAAATGAATCATGTGAAATGAACCATATAAAACGAAATGGACCACCACAAATGAGAATCATACGAATTATATCATATCAACCGAGTCATACGAAATGGACCACCTTAAATGAATTATATGAAATGTAACATATAAAATGAATCATACGAAATGGACCACCTTGAATGAATCATAAGAAGTGGACCATCTAAAATGAGTAATGCTAAATATACCATATAAACCGAATCATAAGAAATGGACCACCTTAAATAAATCATACTAAATGTACCATATAAAATGAGTCATACGAAATGGACCACCTTAAATAAATCATACTAAGTGTACATATAAAAAGATTTACACAAAATGGACCACTTTGAATGAATCATACAAAGTGGACCATCTAAAATAAGTAATGCTAAATATACCATATAAACCGAATCATAAGAAATGGACTACCTTAAATAAATCATATGAAATGGATCATCAAAAATGAACGACCTAAAATGAGTCGTACTAAATGTACCATAAAATACGAGTCATACGAAATGGACCATTGTAAACAAATCATATAATTAACTAAACTAGCAATTTATACAAATCAAAAATCAAAAATTAACTTAAATTAGGGATTTTCAGTCTTTCGCCGCAAAATCGAACAATATCACAAATTGGAAAAAGGTTGAGGCGTGTCGATTAAAAAGATCGGCGATTAACGACGCTCGTCCGCGCCGCGGCGTTTCCAGTTTCGCCGCGAAGCCAATCTCGCCTATATCCTCTTAGAACCGGCTCCGGCCGTTTGCCGGCCGGCCGTAGAATTCGAGGAATTTTCATGCGGCAAAAGTGGAATTAACGCGCGTCGCAGGCCGCGACTCGTTGAATTTCATTTCGTTGTCTCTCGTTTTGTTCCTCTCGGGCTATAAATAATCAATGAGGGCCTCATTGTCGCGAAACGCCGCGCATTTTTCTAACCCCCCCCCCCTCCACGAGCTTTAATAGTCCGACCGAGCCAAAGGTTTAATTGTCCGCAATATCGAAACACTTTTTTCCTCAATTATTCTTGCAGTCAAGTGCAATGGTTGGTTTGACGTCAGTGAAAATAAAAATTTCGGAATTAATCGTAATGCGATTGGAATTTGGAATCCTTTTTTTAAGAGCAGTTTTATACATATATAATCTATATAATAACATATATTATATAATATATATATAATATATATAACATATATTTATATGTACAATATATATTTATTAATATATACATAATTATATATACATATATATATGAGTAGTTCATACATGATTCATATATAATTCATACAAGGTTGAGTTGAATATTAATTATATTAAAAGAAAAAAATATCTTTTTTTTTCAGGTTTCAAAAGAAAAAAAACCTTTACAAAAATTGAAACAAGTCTTAATAAATTTTAAAATTCATAAATTATATTATTTTAAATTTGATAGTTTACAAGGATGTTAGAAAAAAAAAGTCATAAAATGCACTTGTTTTTATAAGGAAACGTTGTAATTTTTTTAAATATAAATGCTATGAAATAAGGCATTATTACACATGCATATCAGCATGCAGTTCGGCCAACGACTTGCGGTGACGACGTTACAGAAGGCCAAGACAAGCAATTATTCGGAAAGGATTACAAATGGATGGGTGACTGCAAAATAAGAAATACCTCGACAATAAAAATAAAATGAATCAATACAGATGGATAAAATCTGTGATAATTTATTGTAATTATTATGATAAAACTTCTGTTGTTGTATTTAATGACTTTATGATAAAATTTTGCTCAATGTATACATTTTATATATACTCATATCATATATAGTATAAATTCATAAATGAATCAAATGAATATATTTCATAATTATATTATAAATAGTATTTATAAAATTATATAGTTCACATATGATTCGTAAAGAACTCATATATGTTGCATGTATACTTTATACTCATATTATATATGGTATTTACAGAATCCATATATTGATTATATATTATTCATTTATGGCTCATATATGAACCATGTATGCTTTACATATAGTCTATACTCATATTATATATAAGTCCAAAATTTTCTATGGTTAATAAGTAATGGATCATAAACCATACATGTTTTTTATCCAGTTCATGCTCATAAATGATTCAAACCGTTCATCCATGGTTCACAAATTATTTTCATATTATTAATCTCAAACTATTTTTCTATATCTCTATCCAAAAAACTTTGTATAAACTGTTTTACGGATAAATCAATAAATCTGAAATTATTTGAATGCAAATTAAATTATACAAAATAAAAAATACAAATGAAAAACTGAAGCCTGTTTTTCCTGAATCCATTTCAGAATGCATTTGCTCGTGTATTCCCGGACGTCACAGTGCATCACATACATTTTCATTTACACTTTTTTTTCATTTCCCTATATGGTCCGTGTATTTTTCAATTATGACACGCACGCCGATAATAATTTCGTTGCTGTGTAAAAGTATTCTAAGTTTACGGGACAAGTAATAATTTTCATTACACATTGATCTCAACGCAGCTAATGAGAAGTTACCGCGGCACGTATCCAATACCGAGCATATTTTTCAGATTAGTTCATTTTTTCAAATCAACTCCTTTCAGCCAAAGGTCAATTTCATTTTTATTGTAATGTTGATTTGAAATTATAAATTAATTATGATGGCAAAATTTGCAATACTTGAAAAAAAAAA
>JABFOV010004221.1:0-14392 GCA_022817685.1 Aradophagus sp. ZL-2020 | reverse complement strand
GAGCAGTACACGTATACGCAGCAGCAGTACAGCACAGTGGATCACAGTCATGAGCTAGCGCTCATAACACACATAAAAATATAGGTGTCTGTGTTTTTTTTTCAAACCAGAGAGGGCATACGAGAAGTAGGGGGGTTTCGTGGGGCCGGAAATGTGTATAAGGGACAGGAATTCTCGCGCGGGATTAATTCCCCACTCGACAATGGTCATTTCCCAGGTTAGTGCACGATGCCCTCACGCGAGGAAATTGCCGCCAAGCACTCCCCCCCCCCTCGACCCCCTCCCCCGCGTTCTCTTCCCCCTTTTGCCACTCCTTGCCGTTCGGCCCGGCCGATCGATATTTTAAAAGCCGCGCTGTAACGCCCGTGCCGGCGCTGCACTTTCTATTCGTTCGTTATATCCGACGCGCGCTTGTATGACCCACTCGTGGAAACGCTTTACTCGCGTATCTGTCAACTCGTAAGCGTTATATGCATATGTATGTCGTCGCACTGAATGCAAAACTCTATTTATCTCGTCGAACCGCACTGCCCAGATATCGGCTTGTTTATGATCCCATCGAAATTCCGTGCGGATTCTTCCCCGAATTTCCGTTCGCCAATTTCGCCGACGTTAATTAGGGGTTGCGCGCCGAAGGGGCCTCCGTTTCGCTGCTTATTATCCTTCCGCGCACTGTTTGCGGCCGATTTTTCGGCCGGTATAGAGTAGCAGGATGTATGAAAATGAGATAAATTGTACGGAACATTTTTGTATTTTCGTTTTTGAAATGGTATTAGAAATCGTAGGTTTGGTATTGAAATGAATGCAACGCATTTGTTTCCGTGAATGTATTACTGTTGCGTCAAATGATATTTACGCAGAATCTGCCGTGAAATCGTGATCCGGTTAAATTTGACGAAAAAGCGATCGGGGATCGAAGTCAATTTACTCGCAACAATTCATCTTGTTACCGACAACATGTCAGGATTACTTATTTTTCTAAACATTTCGCGCAAGTCACTTTCATGCGATTAATTTGGGCAAACAAACCACGGACCCCGGCGGAAGCTCCGCGCCATTTACAGAGGCCCCCTCGCCGGGAAATCAATCGATTGTGACGTCAAATCTTTCGCATTGTGTTCACAAACGCCGTGCGATTGATTAATCACTGCAGCCTGCGACGTGATATTAATAAAGTGGACTCCCAAGAATCGTCGAGCGCACGATGCTCCCGCGTGATCAATATTATTTGCCAATCGAACGAAGGCTGATCCAGTTGACTCTTCCGTGATCTCGTTGAAAAGAGCGGCGCGTCGAATGGCAAATCCCGCGCGGCGTGTTTGCTAATTTTATATGGTGTACGCTTTCAGCGCGGCAATTATTTCGGCGCAACTTTTTTCATTTAAATAAACCAACTTTTTCGCCGGCCGTAATAAGAAATCGCGTCGGTCATATTTTAGTCAAACTTTCATCCCGGTGTTCGTCATTTTAATAATTGAATATCACGTACAACGATGTTATCACAGAGTTCTAACGAATATTCCTTGTCTAAATTGCATGTAAATTTTATGCCGGAATAATATTTTATGTCATGTGATATTAATACTTTTCCATTTCTGCGCCGAAATTGCCGAAATTGTTAAATCGTATATTCGGGCTCGCGTTAATTTACACATTTAATTTTTGGTTTGCCCAGAAATTCCCGTAATGACCAAACGCTTCCAACTTTTACAGTGCTTTCGGATTAATGTATTCAAAAGAAGTTAAATTTCGTGTTAAAATTTTAATTGAATCGCAGGGTCGTTAATACACGAAAATCAGGAATGATACGACCAAAAAAATTGTACAACGATAACACTCAGTGATCCGAAAATGATTTCGTCGGGCCTTTTACCTCCGCTCCTCGTTTCATATTCATTTGCAAATATTAATGAAATCTCCATTGAAAAATGAACTTTTGTTTTTACCATCAAACGTTTTTTTTTGTTTCCTTTTTTCGTGGTATAACATTTTTGATAGACAAAGAAAAATGTCGAGTAATTTTAATCATATTGACGGGTTGATTCATGATAAAAAGCACCGACAGAATAAAACAGTAAAAATTTTTGTCTCATTGATAAAATACTCGGTTTTACTATTCAAGTAGCAGTGTATTACTCCACGAAGAGTTTTAAGTCAATTCCAACTTAAAACTCATTTTTTCCCGATCTCAGTATAACGTTTCTCTCGGAAAGAAAAATAAATATGTTGGTATCACTCGCCGAAGACCAATAGTACCAACACATTTTATTTTTAAATTCACTTCATTACTCAATTCGTAACTTTTACTACTTTATACTTTTAACGTGTCCTTATCAACGTGCAATTTTAAGTTTTACAATAAAAAAAGGAAATTACTATTTAATCAAAATATATCCACAAACTGAAAGATACGATCAATCAAGCGTATCAGAAAGGAGCCCCGTCGCGATATATCAATAGTATACTTAAACCGGCACTTTACGACAACGGAACGAGCCCGACGCCGAAATAATAAAAAAATTAAAAGAAAACGAACTGAAATATATCTCTCTATTAACGTCCAGTTGCGTATCATCAATTTCCGCGATATTTATAGCCCGGCCGGAGCCGCTCGCGCTTTCGGCCGCAAATACCCGAGCCCATTTTTTTCGCCTTCGCGAGCACACATTCCGGTCTGGCGAATTCTCCTGCCGCTTGGAATTCGCCCCTTGAGGTCGTCATTACGTGTCGCGTGTTTACAACCGGGGGGCAAATCCGATTCGCGATAAATCTGCAGGCTAATTCGAGGTCGGCGGAGCTTATTCATCGGACACGCTGGCGCTTCTAAGCCGGGACCACACAAGCGAGTGCCGCTGAAAGCGTCGCGATGAGCCAATGACCCGGACGCCCCCCTCCCCCCTCGTTATCCGTGCATTGTTTTCCGCGGATAAAAAGCGGCATTCAAAGTTGGGAGATTGGTGCCAAGCTGACAAAACTTGCGGCTTCGACGATTCGGCCGGCGAAAGAGAAAGTTGTCGAGGTATTAGCACAAATTACTTTGAAACCATCGAGTCAAATTGCCGAGTCGGTTTTCCCTTTAAGCCCATTGTCTGGGAAATAGGACGGCACTGTAAACAGCGCTTCGAATGATTAATAATGCGCGCGCCTCCGTTGTTTTTAATCAGGGGGATTTAATGGTTATGAGCTTTAATGGCGACGCCGAGTCCTCCGGTGCCAGATGCCGGACGGCGGTGGCGTTTCGCGATTTCGTTCGGGCACACCGGCGAAATAATAGCCGGCACGGGGGGAGCTTGTTACCGCTTGAAATCATAATTGCTTGATTCATCGCGTCGGAAATTGTTTGCTTTAATTAGGACTGCTTTTGAGACTGCTCCCAGCCAGCAAGTGTTTTCCGCTTGACGTTTCAATGAATGCCGCTAGTTATTTATACCAACGCTTTTCACAGTTCGCAACGGTATTGGTGATTTTAATTAGACACAATTGCTCGAGTGATAAAGATTGATACCGCGGGAGGAAGAAAGGCTTTCGTGAAAACGGGACTGGAGAAACTGCAGTTATTGTTCGTTGGTTGACGACAAGAGTTGGGCAATTGTCATACCACATTTACCGCGTTGGCTAATTTTGATGGCGAAATTGAGGCGCAGTCGAGGAAACCAAGTATTAGAAATTGTTAGGTCTTTTTTGAATACAAATTCATGAGACTGTAATAAAATATTTTATTGTATGATTAAAAAAGTCAGTGGAAAATTTGTAAACACGAGAATAATTTCATTACAATTTTTATGTACACATATTTTTCACAAATGGGTCATAAATTAAAAATGTTTATTTGTAAATAAATTCATGTTTGCAGATCAACTTCAACAAAAAGAGTCGATTTCAAACGCCGATTTTCATTATAAATAAACAATATTAGATTTAATTTTCGATTGCAATTAAACGTTCAAAACTTGATTGAGAAAATTACTTACTGGTGACAGGGAAAAGTGAAAATTTGATGTAATCAAAATAATCTTTATGTTTGACGTTACAGTTCGATATATGTTTAGTTTTTATATTAAAGTTACATCTCCCTTTATCAATATATACGTACGAATAAATGTATATAAATTTCACCTCACGATTACAAAATCGATCTTCAAATGTAGTCGCTAGAGGGAGTGGAATCTCGTTTTAAGTATAGTGAAAAATATTACCCCGCAACCTTCTTTCATAACAGTATATTACTTAAGAAAGTGTAGATTTGGTGTAATGCTTTATATTGTTAGATAATAAAGACATTCTTTCACACACAACTTTCGTAAATCGAGAGTCATAATATCGGCGTCATGGAATATTTCCACCATGCTATATTTAGGGGAAGCGCGGTTATCTTTTGTGTAATATTTTCTCTGTTTGCGAGTACGCTGTGTGGATCTAAAAGTAAATTTTGTGGAAAGCAGTAAAGGAGGAAAAAATGCGTCATGGAACTTGTTATTATAATTGACAATTTTATTTGTTATTGTACTTGGTTAATTAAAAACAATTACAGCGACCGCTCACTGAAATACTTTTCAACGAGCGAAATAATATATTCACATTTGTTTCATCATTGCAAAACTTTCTTTGCGTATTTTTAAGAGAAGACGTATCTGGAACTATCGCACCGTAGGAAAATCTGTCTGAACCTCCATCTTTGTCAATCACACTTTATATCATGTTACGCGTCACGACAGATATCGAAATCGCTGAAATATATTTTGCTAAATCTTGATTTATTGTCACGGTAGTCAAAATCTGCACAATATTTTGTAATGTTGGATAAATTCGTCGGCGGGGAAAAAAGCGGGGGGAAAAAAGAAGAATGGTCGGAAAAAACAGGTACGCATTGCGCGTCTCCAAAACATTCATTTCCATTAGGAAAACACTACCGTGCCTTGTTCATCATATTTCAGATACTCTCGAAAAAAAATTACGCGCAAAATCTTTTCCGTATAGTGCTTTATTAATAGAGGGATTAAGAATAGTTTTAAATGATAATAAATTTGCATTAGATTTAAATGAAAAACGTGCTTTGCGTGCATTCAACTTGAAAAAGTTTTACTTGTACTTTCAAACGTCTCGAAACTAAATTAGAATATTCCGTTCTTGGCAGTAGCATACAATGTCAGAGGGGGGAATAAGGGAGAGAGGGAAAACACAAGACACGATAAGATTTTTTCATACAGATATAAATGATTTGAAACAATATCGGTTTCTATTAACTTGGTCGTCGGGAAAGAACTTTATAAAGGGGATGTATGGAAATTGTAACCATAAATACCTCGCGATTCCTTGTATATATATTTCGGCATTATTATGCATTTTTCAGGTATTCAATTTCACTAGATAATAATCCGGTGAAAAAAGCCGGCGATATAAAATTAATACATTTTGTTTTAAAATTCCTATTGAATTATGAATGGCGAATCAATAGATTCGTAGGAATCATTCGAATTTCAAAAGTATTATCGCTTGTATGATAAAAAATTCATTGTTACAATTTCGACAAAGCAGCGCATATTTTACAGAATAATTGCCTGAATTTGAAATCCGGCACTGTTCTTACTTGGACTTTATTTTGCCATTAATGAAGCCGACAAACAAAAAACACAAACGAGTGAAATCAGTACGAAAAAAAAAAAAATGTAAATAAATACAAAATGCTTGATTTCGCCCGTTTGAAGTAATAAATAGAGCTCAGCTGTGAATGCCGAATGACCTCCGCATCGGAAATTAACTTCGAAAAAATTAACTTCGAACATATAATAATTGCTAAAAATAATTGTTGTTTGAATATAATAGAGTTTTTCATTTATACTCTACAATTCACTCTACGATTTATTAACGCCATGTATGTATGCTCAATCTTGTTTACATTATTTTTGATTAAAAATGTATTCACATTAATTTTCTTTCGAAATATTAACTATTAATAATGTATTAAAATTCATAAAATTGATTATTAAAGTAATCAACTGATGAACTTGAGCAAAGTTTTCATAATTTGAGTAAAAATGAAAATATATGAAAATAAGTAAACATACATTGACACAAATATATTCAACATACACGTATCATATCGGCCATTCAAAAAGCGCATACATGACACACATACAGTCAAAATTCTCAACTATATATCGTTGCATAAATATAATTTTTGTCTCGCTGTACTGCCAATCAATAATTGCCAACACATTTCACTCGGAACAATCAATCGGAGACAACGAAAGTTGGCTTAATATTTGATATACTTGACCTATATAATTGAGAATAAAGACAGGTGGCTGATCCACTCGAATAAACGCCACTCGTCATTATAGGTTGGTAATTCAGCAGGCAGAGTTATCGATCTACCAATCTCTTCAGCGCCTAGGGGAAAAACGTGACCGCAATACATTTTCACGGCTGTATGGACGGTTGCGGTCTATTAAGCGTCCCGGCGCATTACCAACGCGGGTAATTAACGTCTGACTATGTGCTAATTAACAACAATCGAAACGCAGATACGCGGAAAGTCATCGAATCATTATTGCTTGTTTAACTGCCTTTCGATTCGAATCCGCCGCTTCTTTTTCATCCTCCCTCCCTTTGTGCCCGCGCCATTTTCTCCGCTGCTTAACATTTTCGTCACACGTGTCTTTCACCCCCCGATATGTAAGGATCCAATTCATTTTTTAATCGTCGGACGTGATCGAAAAATGGTCCAACGAAAAATCGCATTCTGCTCTCGCTGCCGGTACGTTTGTACATGTATAACAATTAAGACGTGGCAAACAGACGTCGAAATGATTGGAAAAGTTAATTGAATTGCTTTGTTGTTCAAAAAGAAGTCCGCGGAAGATTGAAACCAGAATCGCGTGATTTAAAATAAGTATTTTTATGATACTCGAGAAAATTACAAAAATGGATAAATGAATCGGGTAAATTGGATGCAATTAATTTGATTTTTATTTACTGTTTACATGGTTGAGCATAACTTTTGAATAGCTAAATTGTACATTATATTTATATCGGGTATCTGTACTTGATTTGATTTGATGACCGTTAAGGTGTCTTAATTTTATTATCTTAAATTGTGACCTTTTCAGTGATTAATTAATAGCACTGATTGATTGATGAATCGATTAGTGGATTAATCTTACTTGTTATAATAAAGTCAATGAAAATAATTAGTAGATTTACTCGATTAATTGATTTTATCGATTTATTATTGCAAAGCTAGCAGTTTCCGAGCGGTTCTTCGTAAACTACTGAAATAACGTTGTTGAAAAATTAATAATGAATGTATGCTGTTGTTGAATCGGAGTCGCTCAAGTAAATAAACGAATTGTCATGTTAAACGGCACAATGCATTTGTCCCTCCACATTTAAAACTCGTTAATTCGTTTTGTTTTACGAAATGAATTACGAATGACGCTGCGTTCGAAATCATAGTTGCGGAACAAGTTGCAGAATGAATTCCGGTCAAAGTTGCGGTCGCGGAATAGCTTACGAAATGAGTTTCGATTGAATTTGCGTGCGCTGAATAGGTTGCGGAATATTTTACAATTAAACTCGAAACTGCAAAACAAATTGATTATTCAAGAAGTAATAAGTTCGCAGCGAAAACGTCGGCCAAGTTTTTCCGAGTTGATACTGATAACATAACATCAAATCACATTAATTGACATCGCAATTAAATAATTCCGTTTGCTTCTGTGCGTTCGTAGTTCGGTCTTTACAATCAACATTTTTATTTCACACCTTTCAACTTGGAATAATTTTTCAAATTAATAAACAATCGAACACTTGATTAATATCAACCTTATCGACAATTAAACACTTTGCGCAGTTACATCGCAAACCTTACAAATCAAATCGCTGAATCTATAACTCCGATTACGCACAGTCTGCTGCAACAATGACTCAATTTGCGACGTAATTAAAACTGATATCGTCGGATAAAATCGCGGCTCGATGTTAATATTAATACGTAAAGTCAACTTTAAACAGCGTCTACTTAAAGCTTTTATTGATTTCAGAAATATGATGCTGCTTGCGTGTAAAGTTCAACGTCTTATGACGCACCGGGTGCAGCGTGTTCGAGTGGCGCTGTGTGCGTCGGTCCGTGTGCATCACCTGTGGGTAAGTGAGCACATAAGCAAAAACACATGTATACACAAACGCGTACACAAAGCATGTTGACGAGCGTGTGGGTGAACGCGCGCAAATGTATCCAAACGTACGCGGAGTAAAGCGCCATCAAGCGAACGTGAAATGGGAAGTAAAAGTTGCCGGAGTGTGGAATATGTTGTTGAGAATGATAAGTTTTTATTGGGGGAAGAGGGGGGGGGGGGCGAAACAGGCTCATTAAAAGAAGACTGACGGCCCCTTGAAATGCCCGCGCTTGCGAGACGTCATCCAACGGAGGTTGGCAAGGAATGTTAATTAACGCGATTCGGAGGATTCGGTTAACAAAAGACCCTTCGGGGACCGAGAGGGAAAAAGTTGTCGCGGCTTGGCAAAGCTTTTTTAATCGTCCCCGTTCGGCATGATTTGGGAATACAAAGGCCAAGTTTAGCACGTCAAATTGCGCTTAGTTTATTCTCTTTCTAGTCGTGTGCTTTATTTCTTTGTCAGACGTCGAATGAAAAAGGTGAGTTACGCGGAGGGAAATAATTGTTGTACTAAGTACGACATTCGCTAATCCGACGGCTTTGCATCAATTATTCGGACGGGGGTCTTGAATCAGGACGCGCGGGTTTTGGGTTAGAAATTTAATGTCGAAATTCTTCGCGTGAAAAAGGAAGCTGTTTTTTGTGCATTGGAAAATAAAACGTTTCCGGCAAAGAATTAATTCGAAATTTTTTAATTCGAGTCGTTTTAATTCGAGTCGTCGTATGTTTTTTGGTGGGAAATATGGCAACCCAATATTTTATTCAGTTTTGGTATTTTCTTCTTTATTCAGTTTTGACTCTAGTTTTTTTTTTTTATTGTTATTCAACATTTTATAAAATTATTGGTCGTATATCGATACATCGAATATCGAGACACATTTTCTTAAGTTGGTTTTCCACGAACGGCGATTGATTTTTCGCTGGATCGCATTATGTTAGCATTTTTGACGAAGGACTTTGCGAGCCTTCGATATGATCATGTTTATATTGAGTACTTATCCCGATGGCTTGTTCTCGCAGTGATCATAGGGATTTACCGAAGAAGTATGAACAAGACGTATTACATAATGCCGTTTCATCGAGCAGCAAATATTTGTAATTTGCAATTTAGTTTCTGCCCAATACAGTATTCATATTAAACAATGTCATTCTTCTCTTGTAAAATTGTACAAAATACTAACGTCCTGGAAGTTAAAATAGCCATTTTTTCAAAATTGGAAAATATTTACAACATAATTTGTCGTAAATTTGTCATAAATAAGTTGTGAAAGAAAAAAAAATGTCTCGCGATTAATTTAATCGTCAAATCAAAACCTTCAATTTTATTCAATTTTATTGTACGTCAATTGAAAAAAAAATATCAATGTTCAAAAGTAAAATTTGACCTTAAACGATCGTCCGAATGTAGGAAATTAAATTCCATTTTCTTTTCCTACAAATCTTTGTCGCAACAATAAACTTTTTTTTCATAGTTGGTCCGGCTACTTCGTGAATATCGCATAGAAGCTCGTATTCGTAAACTTGAACTGACACTAAACTCAAGGAAACTGTAGCTTATTTACCTTAAATTTTTTATTAAGTCGTGTGCCTGACACAAAAACCAACCTCCGGGTTTATTTATAAATAAAGGTAACAGCCATTGAGAAAATTGTTAAGCTAAGTTAACCGACTCGGCCTTACGTTACAGGCATTCAATATTTAATTAATCGTTGAATCAGCGTTTCATTACGTTGTTGATAACGTTAATTCAGCGTTTAAAGCAGATTGATATTGCTGACAAAAAATCTTTGCTCTATTGCACTGATGTGATTTATTGTATTGAGAAAGTGACGTTGACAAAAAATAAGATGACGGAATTGTTTATCAAATAATTTTGCAACAAGCACGTTTTTTAGTTTGTTAACTTTTCATTCTTGCCTCCAACTTATTTTGTTGAGTTATTTTTAATTAACTTTCATTAACTTTAATTTTAATCAATAATTCCTTTTTAAAACGTCTGAAATTATTCTTAAAATCACTGAAACTTCAGATTCAATTACTTCACTCCGACTTTCGAAAAGGAAACGGCCACGATCCGACGAGTCGTTGTGCAAAAAATTTAAGACCAAAACTGATTTACATGGATGACGGTGACTCGACAATGTAGTATTAATATGTTAATCACTGGCGTTAAGCAAAACAAAGCTATAAGCTCCTCTAAAAGATGCCTGACGTGCACGCGAATATACTCTATAGCAACAAGCGTCGTAACTACAAACGTAGTAATTTGAAATTACGAAAATTATCATAGATGTATCGCGTAGCAGGATGAACGAAAAAAAAAGTAAATAAAGAAAACGGAAAGCCGGCGGCCTAAAACGGCCAAGCGTCATAAAGGACGTTAATGTCTCAATAAAAATGGCGCTAATGAACTGAAATGAATGTCAAAACCGAAGCCGGCCACTACTTCACCGCGCGGTGTAAAATGTTGGAATAATTGCGCCCGTGCCAAGGTGTTTTAATTTAATAAATATTAATTAATGGCCAGCCATTTGGACAATTTCCATCGTGAAAAAAGCGTCGGCGACGGAACTGGGACCGCGTTGTTTATAACGTTGTTAAATGCGGACGATTTCACTAAAAACGTCTCGGTATGGCTTTTATGAGCAAATCCGCAGTATCTTAGGTTAGATTTTAAATGGAACGGCATTATGGATGTGGCGAAAAAAATGTGTACGACGAAAAAAGTTTACCTCTGAAAATATTATACGCACGATAAAGTGGGGAGATAAAGCGGAGATAAAGAACGTCGACCTAAGTTATTTAAAATCTAACGTACGAAAGAACGTAGCATTTGTATTAAACTGTATAACACATATTCATAATATCAAATATCAAACGTTAATAATTAAATATCAAAGCACGTTATTTTAATCGAATTATGAACCGCGTTTACTATTCAAATAGTACACTTCAGCTTAAGCAATATTTTATATAGTTTTATTAACTGTAATGAATATAATTTTACTATTTCGTTTTCGCAAAAAAAATTAATAATATTATAAAACATTTTTGAAAGTTACGTTGCATGAAATAAAAAATAACCAAAGGATTCCGTTTTTAAATTTCTTCTGAGACTGACACTTTCTTCTGACGTTAGACCCAAACACTCGCGAAAAATGCATATAATAAATCAATAGACTCCATAACGTGGTATTTTTGTTTCGCTCGGTTTTACAAAGTATTTGCAAAAGTGCGTCGCGTCGGTAAAGTAGAGCCGATATTTCACTGGAATAATTTGTCGCGGTTTTTCAAAAAGCCCGGCTTATCGTGGCCAAAGAAAGCACCGCGCTGAGATAAATTATTGCGGCGGGCCATCGCGCTTGGCTGCTCGTTAATGTAGATTTCTTGGACCGCGTCGCGCGCCAACAAATCTCGATTGCGCCGGCAACGAAACTTGGCCACCGCCCTCTTCGAGGATGCGAGAGTTATTGTGCGAGCCGACGCTTTTTATCAAAAGCCGCGCACGCAAATTCAAGTGCTCCTCTTCGACGCCAGGCAAACGTCGCTTCGCGGCTTTTATTGCGATCCCTACGACTTCGCAACAATCTTCCCGACGCTACCTGACTCACATTAAGCCAAAGAAAACGCTCTTCTGAGTGGTTAAAAATTTTATCACTGAAACAGATTAAACAATCTTTGTTTTAATTGACAAAATAGCTTTTGTATTTATAAAATATTTTTCCTATCAGTGTTTGTTAATTATAAATATTCGATCGATTTAAAATAATTGGATTAAAAATTAACTGCATTTAAGAGCTGCTTATGTTTTTATAATTAAAAATATCTCGTTTCAAAAAAAGCAATGGATTAAATATCAGAATGAAATCGCGTTTCGCGAAATCTCACATCCGGAGCAACTTTAAATTTGCGCGCCGATTTTACCAATGTCTCGAGCAATTACAGTTAAAAAACATTTGACATTCGGACGTAGAATACGAGTTTCAAGTGTATTTTTCAATTGGAAATCTTTTACATGCAAGCGTATCACTCAACAAAGTACTTTGCGAATAAAATTTCATTTTCCACGTTGTTGGAAAAGTATTGAATTAAATGTGAAAATTCAATAAAATTAAAAGACCAAGGCATTGTTTCCAATTTCTTACGGAATAATACGTTCCGACGAGAACTACGGGAATTTCGAATGCCATTTGAATAATGGCGAATGTTTGTTTTTAACCGATTATTTTATTCGGCCTGAAAGCCTTTTCATTGAAAAATAACTTATATAACTGACAACGTTCGGTATTTCATATTCTCCCTTTTCATCTTTTTTTTTTCCTTTTTTCTTCCTTTTTTTCGTCTTTATATAAGATTCATGACTTTTGCCTCTTTTATACCTTTCACCTTCGCTTTCCTATTATTATTAAAGAATCCTTTCTCGTCTTTAAGAATACTAACTTATCTTTGAGTTGCCTTTTTCAAATATCTTTACTTAATATACAACTTCTATGTATAGAAATAAATAAATGACAGTTTATTGTCAAATAAAACATAAAGAGGATAAAACGTCTTAGTTACGGCGAAATGAAATTTCTTTCGAAATTACATCCCAGTATCAAGCTAAAGTTTTTTACTCGTCATTATTCAACTTTATACTTGTATTCATTAATAATTTTTTAACGTGGATGAGAACTATATTATTAATTTAATTATTAATAACAAATAAATTTAAAATATTGTACTAACAGTACAATCATAATATTTTATTACCATTAAATTGTTTATTTTATTAGGAGGATATTGTTGCACAATAAATGACATTTCACTCGACGTAATAACTCACCTTTATTATAGTCGTTGAAATCATATAACCGTCTTTGTGCGAAAAGATACGAACTGGATGATGGCGATTTCGAATCATTAGGCGAGGTCGAAAAAGAGCAGGCGATGATATCGCGCGTCGATTGAAAACTTTCTTCCGGCGTTGGACGCAATTCAATCGCTTTCCTCGTGTCCCGATACCTTTTCCCCGGGAATTTTGATACAGTCCGGCTCCGTTCGATAAATTTCGCAGCTTTCAATATTTGTGTGCTCTTCCGCGCATTTTCCGGCGCGATTCGATAACGTCCCCCTCCCCCGACATGCGGAACTTTCATCATTGGATCGTTCGTCAGATCCAGATTTCGGTGACAATGTAAGATGAAAAATTGAGATGTGCGAATGAAATATGCATCGAACGTTGGCGTGTCCATCGGCCCGACAGTTGCTCCCGGGAAAAAGTTGTAATCTGCGATCGCACGCGAGCCGTTTGCCTCGCGAAACCAGTCACGTCGGTTAAACAAAAATTATCGAATGCTAACAAACCCTTACAAGTATTTTATTAGTGGCCGAGTAGTCGTGATCAGTGTTTCGGCAAACATCAACAATAGTTGATTATTGGCTTTCAAACATATCATCGTATCTTTTCGTGCGCTCGAACTTTTGAAATCAAATTACAGCTTTTGTGTTCGTAAAACACGAATTTATAAACTTATTACAATGAGTGCACGGGAATGAGTAATGGTATCAACAACAACTAATCGTATTTACAGAATAAGGACGAGAAGTTGTTAATAGTTGAAAATAAACGAAGATAAATAAAAGAAGACACGGGTGTCTTTCTTACGCATTTATAGCAAAATGTAGTTTTTTTTCACACCACTTGAAATCAAAAGTTTAGTAGTTTTAAACTACATAAAATTAGAAGCTTCAGAAAAGCCAGTAGTCTCAACCTACTTAAAAAATAAAATTTTGAAATAACAAGTAATTTGAAACTACTGAAAATAACAAGTTTTAAAGACAGTAGTTCGATAGTAAATACAGTAGTTAATGACAAGTAGTTTAAAAATATCTCCTCAGTTCAAGTAGTTTGTAAAAAAAGCTGTATACATTCGGTCTTTGCTATTTAACTACAACAACCCTTTTCGTCAAACAAAAAGTTCCTCTCCGTATAAGTGGCAAATTTTATCGTCACGTTTTGCATTTCAAAATGATTCGAACGTGAGTTTGAAACGCGTGTCGGCAATTTCCAGTAACTCCTCTCGCCTTACGTTACGGCCGCGGATATCACGTCAAACGTTGCGACATCTAATACATTATTTCTGCCGTCGTGCTTCGGTTCGACTGCAACTACAGTGTCACGTATCTATGAGTGTTTTGCTCATAGCACGAAAATGCCGAAAACCAGTCGGCCG
>JABFOV010004220.1:0-14395 GCA_022817685.1 Aradophagus sp. ZL-2020 | reverse complement strand
GAGTGATGGTGAGATGATGATGCGACAGCGACGGGGACAGGACTGCGGCAGGAGAGGGAGAGAGGGAGAAGGGAAGGAGAGGGGGGGGAAGTGGGGAGGTACATAATAAAAGAAAGGAGGAAATGGGGGAAAAAAAAGAGGTAAAAGTAGAAAAGAAAAGACAAAAAAAAAAAAAGAAAAAAAGAAGGGGGCAACAAAAAAAAGAAAAAAAAAAAAGAATAAAAAAAAGGATGATTGCCCGGGGGGGGCGGGGGGGGGGGGGGGGGGGGTGGACCGGAATTCGATACGCAATTCAATTCGCGCGGTAAACACAAACGAAACCGAAGTCGCCGCGTAATCTAACTCGTTTAAATCGATTGGCGCCACGCGTTTCTATAAGCTCGCCACGATTTTACGCTCAACGCGAAAGTTGACAATGAAATGTTCGCGACGGGAAGGAAACGTTTTGGTTGCGTAGGGTATACAAAGCAAAAACGAAAGCGTATTAGCACGTTGCAAACATTTCATTTGTTTTCAAGTATTTATACATTGTTTTGACGTAACGAAAAGTTTCTCCGCGTGAAAACGTTGTGTTTCGTTGTAAAGAGTTTTTATTTGTAATTCCTTTCTTTTTACTTTCAGTATATAAATATATAGATGTATATTTTGTCTTAGTTTTCACGCTGATAAATAGAAAATGGAATTTCGATTGTTGACAAAATATTCGGTAAAATTGATCAATTTTAATTAATTAATTCTCGTTGTTCCGAGTTTCGTTAATCGTTGTTACATTTGTGATCATTATTTATTTTTTGACGTCATCGCTAGCATTCGGTTATTTACGTGAGAATAGTCGACAATAATCCTCGACCTTGATAATTTATTAAACGCTGCCTGTGCTTTTTTTTCCTCGATACACCGACCGTTTGAACTCACTAAGGACGTCGCGCACCGTTAAAAATGTCATGAAATTCAATGCAGATATTAGAAGGCCGTTGCAAAGACGTGCGTTGAATTTAATGGACAAACATTAAGATCGAGCGACAATTCATGGCTTTGTGCATTAATTTTAACGGACAGAAGTACTCGAATTTAATTGGATGTAAAGAATTTGGTTTAACATAAAACTACGTGGAATTTAATGCAATGTTTTTGTATTTAGAGAACTCTTTATTTGAATTAAATGAATTCAAAAATATTCATGTGTATATGAACATCATAAATATTTATTTGAATCAAAAAATGAATTTTTCATTCTTAAATGAACTTTTATTAGTTATTATTAAATAGCTTCTTTTTATCAAGAAAAAAATGTGTTTATTTAAATTAAGTAAATACTTACATTTGATTTAAATAAATATTTATGAAATTTGTATACAAATATAAACATATATACATATATATTATGTGTATTATTATTACACAAATAAATTGTTCTCTAAATATAATTGCGTATTTATCGCACCTCTTCGTTTATAAACAAATGCGATGTTTGGTCATCTCTTTTCGGTCGGGTCGACGGTGGCGCGCCCACTGCCGTCTACAACGCGATAACGGAGAAAGGACAACCCCGTAACATTGCAGGAGCTGACAATTAGGGAAATGTAATTAAAGCTTTGAACTTGCCAGCCGGAAATCTCCGTTTCGTTTCATTTGTGTCACTCACTTCGATGAGCTTCCATTTAATTAACTCACATCAAAGTCCGAATTCGAAAGTTTGGCTTTGACGTGGGCCCGCAATCAAAATGCATTGTGCCAAGTTGCGTTGCGAACTGCATATTTGCACATTCGATTTGACTGCTTTTTGAAAGCGCCGGGGTAGCTCGTTACGTCGCGTGCCAGCAATTTGAATTTGTAAATAAGTTCTTCACTCGCGGGAGAACATCTTTCGACGTATCATTTTCTATTTGTTATTTAAACGGTATTTTTTGGCCGGAATATAAATCTTTATAATGTTTGTAACAAATGTTAAAAAAGCATTGCCCTTTCCTCGCCTCTGGTTCGATTCGTGAAAAAGTCAAGGAAAGGACGATCGGAAGGATCGAGCTAATCGGAACTGCACACGTGACGCGTCCAGCGGTAACAACTGCTGTCAATAAAATGATTAATTATTCCGTAAGATAATGATACTTATTACCACGAGTACCTAGATAACAAAATACAAGCTTCTCGTTAGTTTGGAGGTCGGTCGTTTGTATATCCGAGTAGAAACTTTCACAAAGTGCCCTTTAGTGTACCGCGCGTCGGCTTGCGTAATTGGAGGAGTGATGAACTAGAACGTTGCGCCGAGATTTCGCGAACGAATCGCGTTTTTCTCAACGGTTCGCCAAAAAGAACCGATTTTGAGACTACTTTTTTCATTCGTTCATTTTTTTTTTCTTTTTCGTTATTTGCGAAAAAATGAAACAGATTAAAACCAGTCAAACCCGATGACAAATAATTAATGCATCACGAGCAGTCAAAGTTCGATTGATTCCGATTCAATCACTTGGCTATCAATTTTAATTGAATTGTAATCAGTTTCAATTTGATCGATTTTTGTTGACGCGGTCCATTTTGAGACACGTTTTTTTTTTAAAACGTTGTTATGTTGTGTCACCAAAACAAACCGTTTTTAAGACCCTTTTTTTCATTCGTTCATATTTTTTTTTCGTTCTTTGCAAAACATTGAAACAGGTTAAAACCAATAAAACCCGATGACAAATATTGATGCATCATAAGTAGTCGAAATTCGATTGATTCCGATTCGATTATTTGGCTGTCAGTTTTCATTGAATTGTAATCAGTTTTAATCGGATCGGTTTTTGTTTTGAGACAAATTTTCTTAAAACGTTGTTATGTTTATGTTTGCCGCGGCGATGTTTGCACTTTTTCAAAATAATGTTAACTTTGAAAAAGAAACGTCTTGATTGGATAATGCAGTTAAAGATAGATTTCGAAAGTAGTACGTTGAATTATGAAAGAAGGAAAAAAACAGTATTATAAAATAATTGAAATCTACGTTGCAATATTAATTACACGATCTAGCAGCAAACAATTTAAAGTAAAATTTACGAAAACGAAGTTAACGTGGCTAGTACTAAAATATTGGTTTTAAAGGATTATTACACGTGCTAATTTGAATAACAAAAAAATTAATAATAAGTATCTGAAGACAATTGATATACGTCTTCAGCAAGTACAGTCTTTTTGTTGCTTAAAAAATATATCTACTATTTATAAGTATGTATATATATGTATATTGTAGTTTTTACTTTTGTTTGAAAATTTTTTGTCACTTTTACAGATTTTTTTCTTTTTTTTTGTTTTCTTTTTTCTTGCACAAATTGTCGCCTACGTAAATGTGTCGTAAGTGCCACCAAAGGCTTTAATCAGCTTAAAAATTCTACTCGGTTTTATAATACATAGGACAATATTGTACAGTCATTGATCAGAGAATAATTTAAACGTTTGTTGTTTATTTTATTTTGTTATCTAGATGATTTGGAAAAAGAGGACGAACAAAATAAGATCGACTAAAGTCAAACTGATGTGTTTACGTAATCGTAAAACTTGAATGCCTTTAACTTATTCATTATTCAACGACGTATGCTTAAAGTTTAAATTATAAGTTTGTCTACTAAATTGTTGTTTAAAATGCAATTTTTGATACATATGAATAGGACCACAGAGATATTGAAAGTAATTGTCGTTGAGAATTACGATTAGTTGTTAATATATCAGATATGAATTAAAATATTTGACTTAGCATTTAAAAAATATTAAGCTCTTTTTACAATTGATTTTGCATCAACTGTTTCTTTCTTTTTTTTACGTCAAAATAATATTCAAATTTATAATTATTTCTACTAGTTAACCCAAGTAAAAATTTGTCTAGATAATTTTGCAGAAAACTAACGACGTCAACGAAAGGGATTTTCAAGTAAGAACTAAATTTGCTGTCATTAGTCTAATTTTTTTTTTTTTTTTTTTTATTTATTGAAACTAATATTATTAATTGAATTTTACGGTCGACAATACGGTCTGGATAATATTTATTGTAAAAGAAAAATGTATAACTTGATGTGCAATGAATGAAGCAAAAGGTTTAAAAAGGTTTCAGTAATCAACAATATACAAATTATAATAAATAAATTATTCGTTAATAATACAGTGTCAATTCTGAGAAATAGTGAACAAAATTTTTTTTTATATCTATTATTACTGTTATATAATTATTTTATAAAAATCTTACAAAACTCTTTTACAAAAATCTTTATTCCATTATCTTCTTCATCATATTCTTCTATCATGAGAATTATGTTGTCATAAGGTACCGAATAGCGAAAGGTGACACAGGTCGAGGATTGGGTGACTGCACTGTTCAGCGCGAGGGTTCGATTCCCGGTGAAGGCAAACAAAATTAAAAAAAAAAAAACTTGTTTAAACTTGCATAATTCATAGATCTAAACTCTATGACAATGGTACAAGTGTTCTTCAAGTAAATATAAGTGAAACAAATGTATCTTCAAGAATAATATTTGAAGGAATCCATTTTTTAAAAAAGCATGCTTTTAAAATTCCGCGGGTCAGCGCCTTTAACTAGACAAAATTTCTACTTGGGAAGATTGCACTGATAGTTGTAAAATGCAATTTATATTTATACAAATTTGTTTTCAAAAATAAAAGCTTTCTCAAACACTTTTCCTGCTGCTTGGTTTTCGTCTTTGCGAGAGATAAAAATGTTGACCCCATCGATTGTGGAGAACAACAATTCTCCATTTTCGTTCTCGCTGTCAACAGGCGACAAGTAAAATTTCACCAGATTTTTCCGTACCAAGTCGTATAGTCAAATCCAGGTCAAAATGCGCAAATCGTGCTTCTGATAATTGACTTCCATTGATCGGTTGATGTGAAATTGTTGCCAAGTGTCGAAAGGTCGTGGAAGTAGTAATTTTGACGCACGTTTGAGCATTTATTTGAGTTGCACCAACACCATAAAGTAGGTAACCACGGCACCGAGCACCTAAAATGGTTACAAATTTTGTAAGACAATTTTTTGATTTCTTTTTTTGTCGATAATTAAATTTTGTCAAAATGATACGAAAGAGTTCAACTGACCGACGCGAACAAGTCGAGCGATACGGTGAAAAACTTTGCTCCCGATATGGACATAGCTTTCTGACACTGCTGGCACACAATTTGTACAAAAGTTTTGGCTTCCTCGGATCCATCGTACCAGTGGCAGGAATACGCGGCTTCCATGACCGATGAACTCTGTTGAGGTGGAAAGTCGATTACATTCTTATACGATTTTCTTGTGCACGTAAATAATATAAATCGATAAATATTGCAATTTATTAAACAATTTATCTTTTTCCACATTTCAGTTACAAAAATAAAAAAATATAAAACAGATTCTTTTTTCGAAATAAAATATATTTGTTCGTGTTTTTGAGATACTTTTTAACTTGAAAGATTCCGCCTACCGTCAGAGTTTATCTATTTACGGCAAACGGAATCCACTTGTGATAAGTGGTTTCAAACAATAGTTATATAAAATTAAAGTTCACCTCCTCAATCAGTCGGTTTCCAAATATACAGAACAGGAACACTTGTCCCAAAGTATACATCAAATATCCAATCACCGATGCTGCGTAAGTGTCGACTTTATTGATCTGAAAATTGAATTATATCATGTATTTTTATCTTTTATTTATTTCATTCATATGTATGTTCATATCAATTTTTATATATAAAATATATGTATACATATATTATATATTATTAGATTTTATTAATTATTCATACATATATATATATATATTCATTTTTTATTGATTAATTTGTCTGTTTTTTTGTAGATCTTTATTATTTTTTTTTTTTGAAAAAGCATTACCTTGGTCGCCTGATAAGCAAGAAGAGTCAAAGTGATAGTTGTCGTCAACATATGAAGTAAAAGTGCGACACCATAAGCATCACCAATGGCCGTTACCAGTCTGCAAAAAACCCACCGAGGTGATTAATTAACTTTCACGACAGCAAAACATTCTGTTACTTTATTTTCGTTGCGGTTTTCATTATCAACGTCGATGATTTTGCCACAATCATGGATATACATTATTAATTGTTCCTATACATACAAGGCCGCGCTCGACCGAACATCCAATTAGTGCTCATTGTCTTTTTTCTTTCTTTCTGTTTCCTTCCTCGTCGCCTCTTTTTCACATCTATAGCTGGGACATTGAATCAGTCGACCAAAAGTTTTATTTTAATTTATATCGATTTGATTATAGCTTCATTGAAACGTTTACTCAAGAATCAAGCGTATTTACGAAAGGCAAATGCGATTTTCTACTCCAAGGGATCTCATTGCAAAAGATATATATTTTTCGGCTCTTTTACGTTTTAACATGTTTTCATAAAATTAAAACAACAATTTCGGACAAATTTGAAAGATTAATTTCGTCCAAGTGTTACTTAAAATTTAAAATAATGGTTCGATTTCGAAGTAGTAATTTGAATAGTTTCATTTTTTAATTCAAAATTCAAATAGACAAATGTTTGAACTATCTTGTTTTTTTTTTAGGACACAGTACAAGAATAGGATACAAATTTCTATTGTTTTGTATTTGGAATTTCACGGTCGAATTCACATTTTAAACTATACATTTCAACATTAAAGGACATTTAAATTTTTTTTGTACAGTGTGCGCTCTGTCTTTTTTGCCGTTCCGTATTAATTCATGTTGCAGAACTAAGTTCCGCAAAGTCAACGGTCAATAGCGCAGTTTTAGCGCTTGAATATTTCATGCTTATGAGAAATTACCATCTGTGCATTTCACTGTGCGCTTTAATTGCACCGGCTCTGAAGGGAGAACTGCCGCTTTCAAGAAGAGGCCGCAACTTTTTCGCGACGAGCTCAGAAAAGATTATATATATATTTTTCAATTTTCTTTTAAGAAGCAAATTTCGTTTACAATTGCAGTTGTATCTTTTTTCAATGTGCAAAAAATTGAAAGTTCTTCATAAATCAAATATAGTTTCAAACATAATAATGTTAAAAAACAAAAATCATTGGTACCTGACAACGTGTTTGTGCCGTTCCACCCAGTACTTGATGGCACTTCTCACAAGCATTTCTTGTTTCTTCGTGAGTCCATTGGGACCAACGCCGCCGTTGTATCCAGCGGTCGACCTAAAAGTGGCCGTAAAATCTTGGCGGTTGCTGTAAATGCCCCGCAAATCCAAGTCCAACATATTTTCTCCGGCAGGCACATCCGGGGGTGGCGGCGGCGGCGGCGGCTCCGTGTCTCTCAAGTGGTCCGCACTTCCAGCCTGATTATCATAAGTTTGAAAATAAAAAACAGAAATTTATTGCTTGTTTGACAAATTAAAGCGAAGTTGTATAAATAATAAACAAATAATAAACATATTAAACAATGAGAATTAAATATAAGTATATTTTTAAATAAATATATTTCAATTGTAATTAATTATCCAAAATCGATTATCTATTTTCATTGACTTGTAATAATTATAACGTTCTACAAGTAGTTAAAATTGTAATTCGGTATTTTTATTTCAAAACAAGAAATAGTTATTCGAACCTTGAACAGTTCGCCGCTATTGGGCACAACAGTGTCAAGGGTTGCGCTGAGCTCCATCAAGGGTTTCAGTATGTGCTTGAGATGTTGCAGCTGCTCGCAGGCGAAGAGCAGCCAGGAGCAGAAGAGAACGTCGAGCGAGTTGGCGTCCGTCATGGTCATGAAGAGCCAATAGAACTGGTAAATCAACGTCATGACGTAGGCGATTCCATGGCTCGCGTCGTACGGGTACCATGATTTCAGCATCAGCCTTGGAATCTACAAATTTGCCGATGTTGAACTTACAAATTTTCGCTCGGCTTTTTCACGTCAAATTAAATTGCAGTTATCTAGTTGATCACTTAAGTTAATTTTTATTGAATAGCTTTGGAATTAAATATGCGAATAATTATGCGCGATTCAATGAAACGCGATGGTCGAACTTACAACCTTGAGCCATTTTAAACGACACAATAGACCCTTCATTTTCAACGTAATCTTATACAGTTTTGTAGAAAAATTTAAATGGTACCAAAATCTGTACCCTTATTTTAATTTCCAAATCATAAATATTATTATTCATAGTAATATATAATTTAATATGATAATATATAATATATTATTAATATTAATATCATGATCTCTTTTCAACCCGTTACACCAAATTGTTATGTTACAGGCAAGCGTACCTCCACAGTGACGGTGGAGTTGGTCTCGGGATCGTGAATATTTTTCACAGAGTCGCCGACGAAGGTGATTCCCGTCCAGGATAAGACGGACAAAATCGTAGCCGCGCTAACGCAGAAGAGCAACCGGCGCATCTTCGTCAGGGCGATCGCATGGAAGCGCGCGTTGCTCTCGGCGAAGAGAGGGTGGCTGTTCGGGTTGTTCCAGATCGCGAGGGTGCGGTAGAAGAGCTTGCTCCGCACCGCGAAGTAGATCAGCTTGACGATGCTGTGCGTGAAGAACAGCATCGTGATGGTGTTGGCGGTGAGTTCGTCGACGTCATCCTTGTCCAGCACCAGGTTAAACGCGCACAGGCCGAATTGCAGCAAAATTAAGAACAAGTTCACCTGCGAATTCGATTTTGGTATTTTACAAATTTAATTACTAGTTTTTATTGACGAAAGAATTTTTCATTTTTTTTCATACAATGTTGTTGGTTTTGCATAAACTTAAAAAATTGATATTTTTTATGTGTTCTTAATTTATATTAACAGTTTATTTTAATGGCAAACATACATGAGTTATAACTGCAGTGTTAAAACAGTTCACTAAATCTAAGTTTACTTGAATCAATTCAATATGAAGTAATCAAATTTTTTTTATTGGATAAAAAGTTTGTAACTCTGTTGAATATTTTTTTAAGAAATAATTTTTATTAGACTGATATAATGAAAATGATTGAACAATCAAAATACTCACGCAGCAAAACACCGTATGCATCATTTTCATGCCCTCATTATAATAATTAAACATAAAATGGCCAGTGCATTGCATAAGTCTTAAGTTGGGCATGAGGTCGGCGACCAAGCCCTGTTTGGTTCCTTTGCCCATCATCTAAACAGATCAATTTTACAACGTTTGTATAACAATTACAGTCAAATATAACAACTGCAAAGCAATATTCGTATTTTCATATGAATCGGAAATCAAACAACCCGCTAAAAAGTTGAAAGGTCATAGAAAATGAAACAAGTATAAATAAATATTATGTTGGAAGGAAAATGTTTCTCTACATTTTCATATTCGTTCTTAATCGATAATTTTAACTTTTCAAAACTTTACATTTACAAACGAAACGAAATGGTAAATACTTTTTACTTTGGAATCAACTTTGGTAGTCTTTATTGACTTTTGTAAGAAAATAAGTACAAGTATAAAACGCACGTTGAACAAAGTTTGGTATATTTCATACACGTCTGTCTTTGACGTTAATTTTTTAATGCAAAATTGATGATTTACATTACGTCATACCTTATTAATGCTATATTGTTTCCTACTTATTATGTACTATTATTTATATATACTGATTATTTGTGTGTAGGATTTATGATCGTAGCAGTCTATAATTAAAGTACATCAGGTTGACTTTCATAGCAAAACGAAAGATATATTGACTATCAAGTATTAATGGAATATAAGTAAATTTAATAATCAAAATAAGTTTACGATTTTGCAAAATTAATCTAACGAATATGAAAGAATATTTTTTCTAGTTTGTTTGTTTTTTTTGTTTAAAATTTTAGTTTGTAAATTGACGCAACTTAGTGAATCATGACAATGTACATTATTTTTATATAGTAACATGTGTAACTTTATTACAACTTATGTTAAAGTCACTCCAAATTATATAAATCAATTATTTATTTGCAAAACTCTGACATAAGTTATATTGTAGTAACGTAACATTTCTGGCAGTGGATGGTACGCAGTTAAAAATGTTGTGTAATTTTAAGTCAGATTTCTCTTAAATTAGGTGGATAAGTAATAGTTTGAGAACTTTTCGACACATTTTGCATTTAAATTCAACTTCAAATATTTTTTGAGTGTAGATTATATCTTAAAAGGTCTTTTTGATGCAGATCAAAAATATTGTACAAAAATATAACACATATTCTCATAAAATGTATATATAGATTATAGAAATGTATATATAGAAATATTTATATAGATTTAAAGACATGGAAAACGTAGATTCAAACATCTCTAAATATGTATGAATCTATGTTTTTACAAAACTTCTCTCAAATTAATATATACCTCTATGATAATTTGAGCTTACTGTGGTACTATTAAAATTTATAACAATTTAATTGTGAAAAAAATCTCACAGCACGTTAATTTCTTGTAAACAGGTACAACAACTTATAATAAATATTGCCTAAAGTCCACCCCAAAACTTTACAAAGTCAACGGTACATTTTTTCACAAATTTGAAAAAGCAAGAAAAAAAAGGTTTTTTCATTAAAGTTTTTTGAAGTTTTTTTTATTTAAAATAAAGTTTAAGAAAAACAATCAGCACAATCACGAAAAAAAAATTAAAAACATAATTTTTTTACTAATGACATAAGTTTCCATAAAACCTTGAGGAAGAAGAAATTTCGCAAAGTCAATTGTTTCAGGAAATTCACCAAACCTTGTTTCTGCGTTCACACTCAAAACTCAAATCTTCAATCTACCTCTCCCGCAATAACTATTTTTCAAACCTGACACCCCCTCATAAACCTTGTACGCCGTACCTTGGATGGTGTTTTTTTACAACGTCTTACGTCACAAAGTTTTCACCAAGCCCCCTGAACTCAGATAAAGGCCGTTTTCGCGGAAAACGGAATCCTCGAGATTGAAACGGAAAGAAAACGCCGGGAAATTCTTCGCTCCGGTGGCAAAGACACAGGAAACACGAGCGTCGACGGGTTCACATCGTCGGGCAGGCGCGCTGGAGCCGCGTCCAGCAGCAGTGGCTGATAAAAATTTTCGCGCGACTCATAACGACTTCCGGTGAAGAAACGGAACTGGACGGTCGGACAGGACAACACCGCGTCCGAGCTTTATCGGGACATTTGCACGATTGTACAATGTAGCTCGGGGTTGTGATATCGGCGGCCCCTACCACCCGGCTCTATAGCTCCCTTCTTATGGATCGCGAACCCCAACGTGGTCCAACGTTATCGGGGCGACTTTGCGCAAACGTTAGGCGGCGGTGTAAAGAAGCGCCTATAGCCGGACTTCCCTCGGCCGAGCAAGAGCCAATGAGTCGGCGTGAATAATTGAAGAGCCGCGAAGTGCGTGCGATCAGCCATTGCCGAGTTTATCAAGACCGCGTGTGCCCGCCGAGCGCAGCGCAATCGATGGTCCATCGACCGGGGACGCGCCGACCGACGCGGCTCTCTGACGTGGTTCTCGCGAGGCCTTGACTGGGCCGCGCTGCGACGAGTCGACGGAAAACACGTTCGCCAAAAACACTCGACATTCTTTGGGCCATGAATTCGATTTTATATTATGTGTTTGTGGAATATTCGAGTCTTCCTCAAACGACCTGGGAATATTTTGAGAATATTCTTGGGGTATTGAAAAGGCCTTGGAATAATGTTGGGATTTTATTGTATACCCGAGTCAAAAAAGTTTGGGTCTCAATTTGATCGAATGTGACCAACCGAAAACCGGAATGGAAATGATCAAAAGTAATTAGTTTCAGATCAACACAAAATAGAAATTTGGTCCATTAATGACGAGTAAAATTTATTGATTAATGAATCCAATTTTATTCATAATTAATGGTTTAGATTTTATCCTATTTTGATCTGAAACGAATCAATTTTAATGTTAGGTCATTGTTGTATATCTATAGAATATTATAATTTCATGGAATATTCCTCGAATAATATAATATTTCGAGAATAATGTTATATTGTTATTGCATATCTGTATATTATAATCTTTGTAGAATATTCCTAGAATACTTGAATATTTCTTAAAATTCCTCGGGAATTCATAACATTTCGAGAATAATCCTAGAATATTATAATACTACGAACATATTCTGGTAATATTATCATCTTCTTGGAATTAAAGCTAATTATTGATCATTTAACAACCTTTTTAATTCTACTACTTTGTACTGAATTCAAGTTTACAACAATACTGTATAACATTTGTAAAAATTCGTACCATTTTTTACATTCATTTAATTTTTACTTCTGTTCCGTATCATATTACGAAATTTCTTTTTCCAATAGCAATTTACAATTATAACGTATAAAATATTCGAAAAGAAAAATTCTCCTTCGTTTAGGTTTCCTTTACGTTGATTCGTATTTCGTTCAAGTTTCCTGCCTGCAATTACCGGTCATGTATCGATGTAATTAAAGTAGTAAACCACCACAATTGTCATCAATTACTTATAAACGTAAGCAATGTGAAATTAAGTGAGCAAAAGTCAGTCGTGGGCAAATAATTTATAATACTTGTAATACTATTTCTACCTTTGTTTTAATATACACCGAATCCTTGTCTTTTTATTATTGTTTATGCGAAACAGGAATAACATAAAAGATTTAAAGTCGTCAAGTGCATTTTAAACAATAGTCCCACGCTTATTTTCATAACAAAATCTGATGCAGATGACGTTTTATGGAAAAATGCGAAATTTTGTTTACACTGAGAAAAATATGTATCAAAATACATAGCTATGCATACTTTTAATTACAAGCGAATTTTCGTATTATAATGAATGAAGTTACGACAAATTGTTTGAAACGATGCAAATGAATTAATTAAAAGTTTCTTCGCGAGCGCCACCTCGATGCGTTTAATTTAATAACTTTAATAGCAATTTATTCAACGTTTTAATATCAATTAAATTATAAATTAAAAGCTCTGCGAACTCACAACGCTGCGATTTAAATATTCTAATTAAGATGCGAGGTGTCTTAATTATGACTTTTTGATTCGAGTTTTTTTCTAGTTAATTTAGCATTATTAAAATGAACAGGGCCAAAAGTGAACATAAATATTACTTCTTGTCTTTATTCGCATTATTCAAAATTTCAATTAAAATATCTACATGATGGAAAAGTTAACTCGGTTTTTCCTTGATAATTTTGACAAAAGTTTTATGAAAAGTATGAAAACCATCAAGACATTTTATAACATAGTTAAGTCTTTATTTCTACAACAGCATCTTCTTTAAATAATTTTTGATTGAAACAATTTCATTATACAACATTACAAAACTATTCTAGTTCGTATTTTAAATTAACAACATACTTTCGTCGCTACTCAAAATTTTGACAAATCGTAGACTTTGATTATTATGGCTATATTACATACGCGTTGTCAATTAACCAGGTAAACTACGTTAACTAAGTACAAACAAGTACAAACTTATAATAAAGTTAAATCAAGTGCGTCTAACGGAATTGTTTAATCAACTTGTCGATAAAACTTTGACGGATTTACATATTATTCGGCATAATAAACGCAAATTGTATGACAAATATAAATATATATTAATAACGCTTTTTCCAAGTGCCAACTGGTATCTGGAAGTCCGTGAAGTAGGTTCAGAAGAATAATGAAGATTACTTTTCGCTTGAAACACTGAGAATGCAATTTTTTGTTATTAAACAAATTATCAGAAAATGTAAAATTAAAATTGAGTTGTATCAGCAAGAATATTTATTTTGAAACAAAAGCTTAAACACGATTAAAGGTTCAGGTAAAAACGAGCAATTGCTGCAATTAATGGCAAAGAATCGTAAAATTCAGAATCCCTAATTTTTTTCTTGACATATACACGGAGAAAAACTTTATACCAAAGTTTCACTAATTTAGGACAAGATGTCTGTAAATAACTAATAAAATGGTTTTGAATAAGGTATTCAAAAACGTTGCCTGAGAATTCGGAAAGATAATACAGTTTCTTTAATAATTCAAACATATTGAATTTTTTACATACGTATTCAAAATTTTCGTATACTTTATTTAAAACTTTCTTATTAGTTGTGAAATTAATAGCTTGTGGATTGAATGTAAAATTTAAAAGATTTATGTAAAATTCAAGGAAAAAATGGATAAGATGGATACAAAGTTTTCCAATATTAAATCATCGTGTGTTATCAGTTTTGTTTTTTTTTTTTTTTTTTTTTTTATTTATATATAATAATAAACATTTTTAAAAAATTTAAGTGTTACATATTATTTAACTCTATCTCTTAAACAAACACCCTACCCCCCAAAACCCCTCTCCACCCCTTATCCTATCTCCTCCTTAATAGAAATAAAACTCTCTTGTGAACATTGGCCCACCTACGACACATTGATATCGTGGCGCTTGTGCGTTATACAAG
>JABFOV010004219.1:0-14396 GCA_022817685.1 Aradophagus sp. ZL-2020 | reverse complement strand
GTTATTGGTCGAAATAAAGCAATCGAGCATTGGCTAAAGGTAGTTACGATATGATATCGTAAACAGTTTACTATATGACATTGTGCACGTTACAATATATCTTGCAGTGGTTACAATATGGTTTTCTCAGTGTAGGAGCGGGTCGCCCTGCGATTACCCCCGTTTTCCCATGAAAGCCAGAGTCGTAGAGGCGATCGTACGAGTCGACGCGTTCGCCGGCGATTTCGCATCCGATATCAAAAACCCGAGGTGTGACATTCGATCGGCCAACTTCACTTACCTTTCTCGGCTTGCGGAGTAATCAATATTTTTGATGAGTCGTGGCGAAAGTCCAGTCCAACGAGGTGGGAGGAGGACGACGAAAACAAACAAAAAGAAGAAGGAAAAAGAGGGCGGTGGTGGGGGGTCGAGCGAGCGGCGAATCGCAGCTCGTCAGCGGCGGGTGAGCCGCAATTGACCAGAGGAATTAGAAGAAATTGTTCGGAACAACTGAATTAAACTTTCATATGCGCTCACGCCGGGAATATTAAGCGTCGCACCTACGTGTCCAATGATCGTGAGAAACCTCGTGGGCTTAGAATGCGCTCGGCCGGCGGCCACTTTTTCTCCGCGCGGGCTTTTCCTTTTGCGCCCGGGCCTTTTTTTTCCTCTTTCCCCTCTCCAAAGTTTATTAATTTATTTTTCATTCTTCAGTGACGTTCGTATCGAGTGACTTTCATTTTTACCGCCGCCCCCCCCCCCTCCTTCCAACTTGCTTTGACTTTAAAAGATAATGAGCAATGTTTGTGAATTTTTTGTAAATTTTTTTATTTTTAGTTATTTTGTCTGTCCGCCTTACTTATGTATTTTATAATTGGGCTGTTGCCTGTACTTTGTAAATAAATAAATAAATAAATAAATTTTATTGGTTTATATTGTTTTTAATTGGTTAATTGTAAAATTTAGACTTTAAAAGTTAGATATAGTAAAATCTGCATATTTTGTTTTCGTTATTTTTATGTTAGAGTAATTGATCCAATAAAAAGCAAGCAATTTTTTTATTTTTATTTTGAAATTAAAATATTCGCAAGTTAAATTTACTAAACACTATAACTATGAAGTTGAAATTTACGTATTATCGTTATTGAAGTCAACTATTCTTCTTTAAATATTGTATATTTAATTTAGATTTTGTCATCGTTGATTCAACGTCGTATAATTGAAAATAAATATTTACTCGAATAAATGGTGAAATACAAAATTTAATAACGGCCTCCAATGGATTGAGATACCATCTACGACAAAATTAGTTGCAACTTGCGCATCCAGCTTAGCAAAGTTTAAGTTCATCGTAACAATTATTCACTTAATCGTAACTGTGTACTGAGAAAAAAAACTACTAATTAAAAAAAAGTAAATGTGTTCAGTTTTGAATAGTGACTAAAGAAGATAACGAATAAAAAAACAACATCTTTATTGAAAATGCTACTTAATCTTAAGAAAAATAATATTCTCAGTTGCGGCTAATCGTACGACAAGTTCTCGGATTGGACTGGGTACCTTAAACAGCGTCACTGGCATGACGTCAGTTACAAATCAGACACCTATCGTTATTGTAACGTGCTTTTTATTAATATGATAACAAGTGAAATGTAGGTAATGACAATACATAGAGCTCGATAAATTTTGTTCAAATATATATTTACAAGACATATACAGAGCGTGCGTAGACCTTAAACTTAGCGAAGGAGTTACTCGTGTCGCGTTCTCGCATTTCCCTTTGCCCTCACCCCTATTTCTTTCGCACACATACACATACATATGCTTTTTTTGCGTTTCGTAAAACACCCCCCCCCCCGCATCACCCATTCATTTACTTTTGTCCAAGTTCGTGAATCGCGCAAATTTGCGCTCGCTTGTTCTAGTCCAGGATTTCGCCCAGATCGTGTGGTCTCGTTCTTGATTTTTTGCGCGAAACCTACTTTTTTAATTGAACGTGTTATAAAAATAACGACTACGCAGACCACGAACGAAATCGACCTAGCTGGGATGGTTTTCCGAGCACTCTCCCGTATTGTCGACAACAAGCGGAAGTTATTTCGGACAATAAGGGGAAGTGCTCTGTTTTGATGCGGCTGAACAACTTTATACATCGGTGCACGTTCGCGTACATGATTCGTAGATGTTTTCTTTACGTTAAAGGTGCGCACTCGAGGTTTGGACAAGTAAAACAGGGGAGGGGGCGCTGACTGAGAGCATTTTGAACCACAAATCCGCGTTTGAGGAATTTTCGCAAAAATATTCGGAAGTATGGTTCACGAATGCGGTTTTCACGAGGACGTTGACAGGTTTCGTACTGGAACCACATTCCGGAATGCGGTTCAATGCGTTTTCAGTAAGCTGGTGGCCCAACGACGATCATTGGCGCGATCCTCGGCTATCTTACTATTCAAATTATGAGTCCGCGAGTAATAAACAAAATGTTGATCTGACAATTACAATTGTTTGGTTGCTGATTTTTCAGTATTTTTGTCCCGTGATTTCGACACGTGTAGTCATCGCAACGTTCTTTTTTTCCTCCGTTGAAATTCTTCAACCACCACAAAAACAAACGTTTCACTTCGAAACACTTTTGTAGTAATTTGCGAAAAATTGACGAAGATTTCAATTTTTATTGGTTGTTCGATATTCGATCGTCCGTGGGTCGTGACTTATTGATAGTAATTATGGTTTCAAAAAGTGTCTCGATTTCAGATACCGATGTCAAAATCCAGCTGTTTGTTATATTAATTTAACTTGATCATTGATTCAGTAATTAGTTTCCCTGAAATAAAATCGTTTATGTTTTCATCTGCATTTTTGTTTCGATACACTTTTCGATTTACAAATATTACAACGAGTTTGAGAGAATTTCGGGAAAACGACAAATTTATTTGTGTCATATATACGGCTGTTGATAAAGTAATGATAAGTTCGAGTCCATATGAATACCTGAGTGTTTACTGGAAAAAGAAGCGTTTCGAATGTAGCAACTACCGAAGAATCGTCACGAGACACTAACGCGTTTCGCAAGCGACTTTGCGAGACACTTCTTTTTACACCAAACCAGTAGACAGTAAATGATTGTTACACCTTGGTCTAATCGAACGGCATCGGTGTGTGTTGCATGTACCGACGTGACGCGGTGAATGTGTACAAATGTGTATGCATGTCTCGACGTACAGTAGAAAAGCAAGTATTCGTCAAATGTCTCCGCGCGCGATATTACTGCATATAAAATAGCTAAAGGTCTTCCGATGGACCACCGTTTGAACGATCCTCCCCGTCAAAGTGTCCCGTCCTGGAAAGTCTTCTTAACTGAACGATCGCTCTCACGCTCCTTCCCGCGGCGAGTCGCGACAGCTCGTGAAGAGGTCTCTGCCGTACTGATAGTTTTGAAAATTTCCCTCCCTTACATTCGCGTCGACAAAACGTCCACAAGACTAGATAATACTGGAAAATTGAATAAAGTCAAAGAACCACCTCTCCTCGCTTCTCGCAATCCATCGCACACGCACACTCGCGCGCAGGGACGAACGCTATTGCCCGCCGAAAAGCCCCGATAGATAAGGATCACGCGACACGAATGAAACCCGCCGAAATCGCGTTTGTCCCTGGACGCCGTTTTGGCCGCAGCCATAAATATAATAATAATTGTTCCGCCAAGCATCCGGCTACCTCCCGCAACAAGCGCGCGAATTCGTCCAAGCATTCGCACTCGTTTCGCACATGCTCGTCCTGTCTTTCCCTTGCGCTCGCCCACGCACACGTTTCGCCACTGTTTATAATAATTATTGACGTTGTAATGGCCGATAAGGCGCGCAGCCGACGGCCGATCCGTTGACAGTCGTAAATCGCGAGAAGTGGAATGCGACGAGACAATGGGGCCGAAGGCTCCGACTCCCAATGATCGATTTTCTTATTTTTCGTGTTCACTTTCTTTCGTTTTCTTCTCTTCTCTCTTTTGTTTTTGTTTGGCTCTCTTGCGATTTACGTGCCGAGCGGAATAGTAGGCTGCACCTCGAACCTTTGCGATTCTCGTCGATTCGGATCCGACACGGAGAAAGATTGTAACTTAAGATTGCTATGTAGATTGTAGAACTATAACGTATGTTAAAATTATTATAATAGATATACAACATTTTACTATATTATATAGTAATGTTTTAGGTTTCTCCAAGTGTGTCCTGCATGGAGTCAAATATTCGTTTAACCAGCCGCGACTGCTGTTGAATTAGTAGCAACTGTTGGTGGTCCAATCCATATTTCTCTCCGTGTCCTCTTAAAATATATATATATATATATATATTATATGTATATCAAATTATATATATATATATATATATATACAATTAATTTTTAATACAATTTTTCTCCGTGTAGAAGGATAATCGGCTACCCTGTAAACTAACAGTGAAGCGTTACTGAAATCCGCGACTCCGAGCGCCGTTCACTGCAACTTTACGATCGACGTCGGTGTTGGAAACCGTAATGGAAAACAGGAGTAAAAATAAAAAGGAGGAAAAAAGAGGAGTAATCGAAAGTAAAGAATTAGGATAGAAGAAATAAGCAAACCGCTATGTGAGAGAAGTGTGACGGAAAAGGATACATTCGATTAGAGGACAATCGTAAGCTACGTCGAGGAACGATGACAATCGTAAATGCATAAATCGGTTAATCGAATATGCGGGGGATTCGCTCGTTCGAGTGCCGGTAAACGTTGGCGTCGCTCGCTTCGCCTTCCTTTACGCCAGAGTGGTATGCTCGCGACATACTCCCGTGAATAAATTAAATGTAGAAAAGTTTGTTCTTTATACAAATGTAATATACAATATATAATTTTAGTTTTCTGCTTTCTTCATATAATATTTATATATTTATAATATATAGAGCTATCTATGTATAAACCTCGCGGGGCCCGTCCGCCGGTGTGGCCCGCGCTCCGAGCCTTGCAACAATAAATAAACCACATAAACATTAGCGTACCGTCCCGTGCTTTAAATGCAACTGTTGTACTAATGCGACGCGTTGGCTCGCGGCTCAGAGTTCCGGGCCGATGGGGTCGAGCAGTCTCTTCTCCGGGTCGCGCGAGTCCCCGAGGACGCTGACGCCGCCGGCGGTGTGCTGGCGGCCGAGCGTCGTGGGCTCGCAGCGGCACCCTTGGGCGGCGTGCCTGGCGTAGCAGGCCTCGCAGACGGCGACGCAGCCGCGGAGCGGCCAGTAGCAGAGCAGGCAGGGTAGGACGAGGGTGAGGGCCCCGAGGCAGGCCCACCGGGCGGTCTTCTTGTTGCCGGCGCAGGAGCACGGCTCGTCGGCGCAGGTGCCGCTCTCGGCGTTGCCGTCGCCGGCGCTGTCGCCGCAGTGGTAGAAGAGGCCCTTGGCGCAGCAGAGGCACGACGCGTAGTCCAGCGCGGTCTCGGCCGAGCAGAAGCAGCTGTTGTGGCAGAGCCACCTGCTGGGCAGCGGCGGCGGCTCGCGGCACGACTCGCACCGGCACTTGCCGCACTGGTCGCACATGATCGACAGCGGCGGCTCCGAGGCGCGCGACGGCCCGAGCGCGGTCGCGGGCTCCTTGGTGAAGGACACGGGCTGCTTGGTCACGGGCCCGAGGACCGGCGAGGTCGGCGACGAGGACTGCAGGAGCGCGTGGCTCTGCCGCCGGTGGAGGGCGTTGTGCCGCGCCTGCGCGAGCTTGCGTTGCTGTTGGAGGCGCCGCTCGGCCTTGGGGCACTTGGGGTACTCCTGCTGGTGGTGCTGCTCGCGTTCCTGCGAGGCGAGGGAGGAGGTCCTGAAGGGCGTCTCGACGTACTCGTTGAGCGCCCGGTCGGCGTCGGGCCGTGGCACCGCCAGGGTCACCTCGCTCAGGGCGGCGCTGTTGGTCGTGGCGCCACTGTTGCTGTTGTGGGTGCGCGGCGACTCGCCAGGTGGCGCGACGTTGCGCTGGACGCGCGCGCTGCCGCGGAAGCTGCCGAGCGGCGCCAGCGGCGCCAGCGGCGCCAGCGGCACGGTGACCGGCGCCGAGGAGGCCGGCAGCGAGGCCGAGGCCGTTATTTCCAGGGGCCTCGGTGGCGGCAGGGGTCGCGTGTGGTCGTGCCCGTGGACCCGAGCCAGACTCAGCGACGACGACGACGAGGCCGACGACGGTGGCCGCGACGGCGGCGACGCCGCATGCTGCTGCGACATCGGACTTGGGTTGCCTGCCGGCGCCACTAGAGCGCACGGCGCTCGAGCGACGTTGCTGCTGCCGTTGACGATAGCGCTGTTGCTGCGACTGACGGTGGCGCTGTGGTCGCTCGCGTTCGAGCTCGTCGGCGAATTGTGCGCACTAGCCCATGGCGCGCGTGGCGCCCCGAGCGCTGACGGTTCGGACGAACGCAGCAGAGGTGACGTGTCGACTGCCGTGGTTGCAAGCACTGCCCGACCCGCGCGAGGAGGTAGCGCTCGCGACGACGGCGTTCCATTAGCGACGGTACAGCAGGATGCTCCGCGGCCGCTTCCTCCTGACCTCGCAATGCACGCTTCATCCCCACCTGAAATGTACAACAGTCGCATTAGTTACGTCGTATTGAATTGCAAGTCCATTCATTGATATCAGTTATTATTTTAAGAAGAGACGATCGATTGCGTGTGTTTTTACATTCAACTAATTTATATGCTCTTTTCAACTTTGTTTCTGATAAAATTCAACAAGCAACATCACATGGGCGTTGTTACCAAGTACACGGAGAAAACTGAATGGTAAAAATTATTAAGTTTAGCTGTTAAAGGGTGGACATACATTACCCAAAGAAGAAAATTACTATCTCATTCTAATAAAAATTGTTCAGATTGTGAATCATTATTGTAAACACTTTACGATTTTCAGACAGAATGGACTGATAATTTGTTTATTTTCAAAAGTATGTCCACGGTTTCCCATTAAAGTTGATCATATTTATAAGATCATCATCTCGGTGTAGTGTCTGATGATCCTTGGTTAAATCTTTTCAATTATCTCAAGGAAATCGAACTTGGAAATAGAAATTGTATACGATTGCACGTACAACATATAAACAACTAGCCTAGCGAACACATGCGGAACGTAAATCTAAACCTCGAACGAAATAGCGGATCTTTTCTTAAATTGTCGACCACAGAAATCGAGGGCTGTCTCCGAGTAGGTACAATAAACCGTTGCCAATATCGGCGTATCATCGTCAAAGACCTGTCAACGCCGCTGAAACATTCCACGGTCGCAGTTGACGGGGCCCGAGCGACGTTTTGCACGCAACGAAACAAGGCCGCGTGAAAAGGAATCGAAAAGAAAAGGAGAAATAAGAGCCCGGCTCTTAATTTTTATTGGCAGAATTATGATAATTCCGCCGACTCTTTTTCGCCGCATACCACGAGAAAAGAAGGGAACCAACGGAGCTTGGACGTTATTCAACAAAAGAATGCCAACGACGCAGGGCCGGATCGCGCGGCGGCCGATCCCGGCGATTCCTTTCGCCGCGCGATGCCTCGGCGTCAAGTGGAAACGCGGTTCCTCGGGATCTTTCCACTTGCGGCAAATGGATGATCGATCGATCGATCGATCGATCGATCGATCGATCGAGCGAACGATCGGTTCGACGAGCGAATACGGGCGAACAATGCGAGAACGCGAGCGACCGAGAAGGACAGACCGGCACAAAAGAAACCGGATTTCGTGAATCCGTACCTGACCGGAGAGATGCCTTTGGGTAAAGTCAGACCACGGCTTGAATGAGACAGGAATCCAGGCAGATGCGCTCGTCGATGGGCAGATGTTGGTGCCGATTGATCCCGTTTTCGGCCACGTATCCTGCTTCGCAATGGAACGCCAAATCCTCCCAAAGTGCTTTCGATTCGTGCGTCTGATTAGATCGGCGAAACTGATTGAATCCCGATAAATTGTATTGGATTTTTTTTTTCGTACGCAATGCACACGAATAGAATCGCAATTTAGCTTGTGACCACAATTAAACGGGAGCCAAATTTTCCTGTTTGTAAACTGCGACTTAACTGCAGTATATTTGACTAATAAGAATGTATTTTTTGTATTTAATCAAAGGGTTTCGGAATCGACATTCGGAGGATTCAATTATTTAACTATAGATTTTCGTATGGAGAACAATTTAAGAAAAGTTGAATATTTCAAATATGAACGTCTTGATATTCCAACGTTCATTCGTGCGAAAATATTTTACGGTTACTTTTTTTCTAATGAACAACAAGTTTCGTACGTATATAATATACGAGTTCGAACTTGGAAAAATTATTGTACAATTGGTGTTTGCGAATTGCAAAAAAACTGATCAAACTCTCCCCACAATGATGAAAGATTGGTAAAGTAGTCAATCAAAATCGATATTGATATATTTCTGTTCAAATGAAGAGATTTTACAACGAAAACAGAAAATTTTATCATGAAAATTTGTCCAACTTCAAACCCGTATATTATGTACGTACAAAACTTGCTGTACATTTTTTCTACTTGTTTATGATAGAAGTAATCTATCGATTCGATTGATAATAAAAACACTGGAATGTGGAATTGGACTACGCCGTGTCAAGCTATTCGTCCACTTGTCGGTGAAATCGTAGTTTGGCTTGCGACGTTGAATCGTGAAATTGTCGACACGTCTTATCAGCGTCTGGTGTTTTTGATCTGCCATCGTGGCTGCGCGAGAGCCACGCGACTCGCGCGTCTAAATATAACAGCAGGGATCGCAGTGTCGAGGGACGCTGCGTAAGTCGAAAAGACGAAAACTCCGCGAGACACGTTGTGTAGCGAGGTGCCGAGAGCGAGACTCGGAATAGCGTGGGCGAGCGAGGTGGGTGCCTATCGGCCACTTTCGCCCACAGCCGGGGACCCTGTTTCGTCCGGTTGCTCACTTCTCGTCAAAATCGTCTTCGAATGAAAATTCGCCCGAATCGCCGATCGTACTCGGGGGAAGAGGACGTTGTATTGACGATAAACAGGCAACGTTTTCATCGCTTTGTTACAGAAACACTGCAAAAACAAGTCGTTGACAAACTATTCGAATTCAGAAGTTTCCCAATTAATAAAGTTGATGAAACCCTCAAGTTTGTTGAGAGTAACGCTTTTATTATCCAATGAGATTGCTCCGTGGAGCATGGTCTTTGGAAAAGGCGCGAGATTTGTCAATTTTGAATTGTTAATTGCAGGTAATGCATAAAAGTATGAACAAAAATAAAAAATTATAAATTTATTATTTCTAATTTCACCAAAAAGTATTTTAAATAATAAAATTTCATGAAAAAGGCGCGCGCGAAGCGCGCATAATAATGTATGATAGTTATAAACTACTTGAAATAAGTTTGATAGTTGTAAACTACTTGAAACAAAAAGTTTCAGTGGAACAAGTATTTTAAAACTGCTATACTTTTTGATTTAAGTAGTTTGCAAGAGGCTACTTTTTCTAGTGAGGTTTTCGAAAAACTTGATGGTTGTTTCGACTAAACGTTTAGTCATCTTTGCAGAAGATCAATTTTGAAAATTAACTTTATTAAAGTTGTTTGCTAACAACTAAATTGTTCAGTTGTTGCAATTTGTAGTAAATTTCTAATTGCAGTAAGTAAAAGTCTGAAAGTTGTTTCATTATTAGTTTCTATAAATTTACACGACTTTTGACAGTTGCAAAAATAAATTTTCAGTACTCGTTACACTTTCAATTTATTTCATTTTGTCCGAAGTTTAAATACACCGAGAAAACGATATCGTACAATGTAGATTATAAAATTTCCATGATGCTTATTGGTCGAAATAAAGCAATCTAGCAATGTCATTGGCTGAAGGCAGTTACGATATGATATCGTAAACAGTTTACTGTAGGAAATTGTCTACGTTACAATATATCTTGTAGTGGTGATTGCAATATGATTTTCTCATTGTAATCACGCATTTAACTTCACAAAGAGATATTGAAATAAAAATCAATCTTTTTATTCACTTTGCGTCGATCGTCCAACTGAACCGAATCGATCGCGACGCGTATCAAAATCGATGTGCAATAAGTTTGCAACGTTTGTTTGCAACGAATTTCAATAAAATATCATTTCGTTGATCGACAAGCAAGATCAGAACTTGAATTCATATTAGTATAAAACAAAGCAATAAACTTTGTCGTTTACTTTGTTCGATATCTTTTTTGATTGTAAATTGACGAAAATCGGTATCGTTTTCGGCGGAGGCGCGATCGCGAATTTGGCATCCGGGTGAGCGACTGTCCGCGCGGCGCGAGCATTTATTTACGTTTGTGACGTCGCGTGTTTATAAATCGACGCGGCGGCGGGTTCTAGGCGCGTCCGGGCAACGCACGCCGAAGGGGCGCAAACAAGCGCACCATTGATCACAGGCAGCGCCGAAAGGAACACGCGACTATCAGCTCGGCTGCCACAGGTCAAAGCTTGTCAGTCACTGTACACGCCGATAAGCACGAAATTTTGTAAGCGATAATATAATGTGGGAACTGCTTCGTTTTCCGTTACGAGCGCGCTCGTAAATCGTTGCCGGCGAATTATCAATAAATGCGCGCCTCGACTCCGGGCCTTTTGTTTTGTCTCGCTGAAAATAAGACCGCAATTTTCGCGGCGATAACGCGCCCCGAAAACAAGCGAGACCGCTTCGTGCTTTTCGCGCGCCGCCTTTCCGTTTTCCTTTTTCTCTTTTATTGTTTTTCATCTAAATCATTTACGATCGACTTCGCTTCAACTGTCGGTCATTATTTCGTTTGATGTTGTTATTTATAAAAGGTTTGATTTCGATATGTTTGGAAAACGATTATTTGTAGGTGCATGCTCTGTAAAATGAAATTTAAACATGAAATTTAAATGTTAGCTTATGAGTTTGTTTAATAACTTCATTGAGTTTTATAGTTTAATTTAAATTTTATAGAGTAGATAGTCTGAATTGAAGGTTTTTTTACAGTGCATGCGAATATTTAATTTGTCGACAACGATACAGTTTGAATAACTTATTTAAAATTGAAATAGATTTTCGATATATCAATCAATACTGTAATTAGAATTCTGATTAATGTTTTATTTTATTGATTTTTGTTTTCAAATTGAAATATCCGACCATCGCTGCAAAGGTATGTGACATTTTTTATTGGTTTTCATTGGCGAATTTCGATAACGTTTCCTAGTGCTTGCAAATGGAATAGAAAAATTGACAATTATTATTAATATAATTTTAAATGTTGTCTCTAAACAAATTTAAATAATCTTTGCAATTTTTTATGTATACAGTTCGAGAAATATTTATAATAATCATCATCGTAGAGAACTTCTTCACCTTTTTCATTGCGTATTAAAAACGCACCAGTTCTTTTTCAACATTATTGAACAATTGAATTTTTTTAATACTATTGAAATAATCGAAATGAATAACTTGATAATTTTTCAATATTTTTCGTTTTTAAAATTATTGAGTTATTTTAATTCTCTGATAAATGTGCAGGAAGCTTGCAACGTTTAATTTGCAACGAATTTGGGCTTAGCAAATTTTTGATCGAAAATTTTTTTATTAATTACTCATGATTTTAGCATTTCTGTAAAAAAAAAAAAAAATTGTTTTGATCGAAATTTTTCAAAGTCCAAATACGTTGTAAATTAAATGTTGCAAACTTCCTGCACATTCTGATAAAGGGTCCTAAACTAAAATTGACTTAATGAATTTTAACAAATGAAAGAATTACGAAACGAGCGGTTCTGTTAAATTTATTTTCGCGAACTCAGAAAAAAAGCGATACATCTTTGTTGCACTCCGCAAATATATCTTCTTCTAAAGTTGTAAATTTCGAGCACACAAACAAGCAACGTCCGAAATCTCGAGATAGCCCGAAATCAGCGCGACATTTTCGCGTTGTCGATAAATCGCGCAACTTCCGCCGGGACCTTTTTCCCCCAGGAAGTTACGCAGACGGTCGTAAAATATCAATCTCCGTTTTTGTTAACAAAAAATCGCACTTGTCGCTTGCGCAACGGCCTGTTGCGCGCGACGCAACAATTTGACGAGCGTTTTCGCGATCGCCGGCCGCGTTGCGCGATCGATCGATCGATCGATCGATCGATCGGTTCAACGTGGATCCAATTTTGGCAGCTCGATTGTTCGGCAGGTGCGTCATCAGCCGCGCGCGATAACGCGCCGATTTCAAATCAATCGCCCATGTTTCGTCAGTCGATGCACACGAGTTTTCGATAGCGGGGCACTTTATCGCGACGAATGAAGAAACTCGCGACGACGTTGGGCTGGATGAAGGTTTTCAGGTCAGGCGAAAAATCCGACGCACACGCACAGAAATGATCGCATTAATTTAACAATATAAATTTTGTTGCAAGACATTTGTTTAATCAAACGACATTTCGTTTAAATCAACTTATTTTTGTGTTGAATTGACAAAACACTTTTGTCCTGTCTCTTTGTAAAATCAACAAAATCTTTTTGTTCATCATACGGTAGAGCGCATGCGCAGTCTAGTTCGTGGTACAAATCTTTTGTTAAATCAACAAAATCCATGTTTCATTCAAACAATTTTAATAACAAAAGTGAGTGTATTATTTCAACGAAACAAATTTTGTTGGCTCCATAACAACCAAATGTTTTTGTTCATTTGACAAAATTTTCGTTAATTCAACAAAATACTTCTGCGTGTGTGCACGAAGCGAGTTTCGCTGCGCGATATAATTAAATTCAAAATAGCTCGCTCGATTAAGGGCGTTGGATTCGGCCTTTTTTGAGTCGCGATACCAAAGGTTGGGCGGAAAATAATTTCGACGTCTTTGATTAAAATTTTTAAAAAAATCTCAAAATTAATGACAATGAATTTGAAGTGCATTATTGTAATTGAACTTTGCTATTTACATTTTTCAAATTTTAAATCAGATGAATATTGCGACGTGAAAACTTGACTAATAAAATTTTGTTTGCATTTTTAAAGAGTGTGCTTTTTGATTTCTTTTTGTTTCGTTTTCGAATACAAGTTTTGTTTCTATTTTTTAGCTACTCGTTGTTTTATGACAAGTATTTACGGTATTTAAATATTAATATTGATTACTACATTGAGTTGTATGTAGAATTGTAAGAATAACGGTAGTATTTGGATGGATTTTTATTTGTGATCATGTACTCCCTTTGACTGATTTTCTGTTCATCAAAGTATTTGAAACCAGATTTAGATTTCATCTTAATAAAGTGTTTTTAAATTTTGCATTAGTTTGTATGAATCATCAACACTACCACGTACTTAGTAATAAATAATATTACACGTCATAAATGGGGACATGTCATTTGATCACAAAGACGGCAATTTACCTCGTTAAAGTGAACAAGATCGCTGAATTTGTCGGATAAAATGTTATTAAACGTTTTTAGAATTTTACACACTTTTGTGTATAAAATTCTAAAATTGTCATTGTATTGTACTGTCATTGTATTAACAGTAAATTTGCAAATTGCAAATTTATGAAATTATAGATAATGTATTCACATTATTTCAATAACTTTTTCATCAATAAAATGAATTTTATTCCGCGACAAAATAAAATCGAATCGGTTTTAATAATAAAATACTATTGTAACAGTAAAATTTAGTGATTTTACTGTTACAATAGTATTTTAGACCAATTAAGCATGAAAAGGTGTGAAAATTGAATGTGCAAATGCAACTTTTTACGGTTCTCTAGAATCAAATGCTGTTCGCAGACTAATTTTAACCCTATTTATTCTTAAATGATCCAAAAATGCACAAAATTAAATTTCAACTATATCCGTTCTTCGGTCGAGCTTGATTCCATTTGTCTCCAACACATCACACGTACGACATAACGTAACTCTAAAATCACATAATTTTCACATTCAACTTATCGCGTCGACATAATTTTGCGAATTCACTATCGACTATTGTTTTCGACCCATTTGCTATTTTACCTAAAATTGTGCATTCCTGAAGCGCGACTGAAACAATCGCAGTTAACGAAAAGTTCGTTCACTCATCGATCGACTCCAAACTCGAAGGGTAAAAGCGCGAGAATCACGCTGCAACGGCAAGTCGCGGTAACGTTGGCTTTGAATTTTCGCGGGCGTACCATTGATGCGCGCGCAACGCTCGCTGACGAGCGACTGATTCGATGAAACGAACGATTCGAAAGGAGGGGAAGGGGAGAGGCAGGAAAGAGCGCGCGCGCGGTACGCGGGGCGTCCGGTCACGGCCGGTGGTGGTGGGGGTGGGGGGGGGGGGGGGGGGGCGCGCGGTCGAGGCCCCCCCCCCGCCCCCCGGGCGGGGGGCGACCCCCCGGGGGGGCCCAGGCTTTGTTTGGCGGGGTGGGAGCTTACTGTGAAGGTTGCGTTTAAG